>OZ024866.1:5658971-5698971 GCA_964017155.1 Oasisia sp. SBJ-2009 | reverse complement strand
TTCATAGAAATACATTTTCAATCTAATTATTGTTTTTGTCTTGGAGTTATTATCAAATATTAAAATCCTCTTTTCTGTCGTTATGAACATGATCTTGTCTTATATATGTAAATAGAAAATGTTTCAGTTTTTATAAGTGCACAATTTTGTAAATATGCTGCTTGGATCTTCATGTGTGGTAAATATTTAATTTATATTTAAAACCAATGAATTCGTCATAAAGAAATTACACAGTGCAAACAACATTAACTTCATCATATATATATATTAAGTGATTATGGATCTGTCACATTATTTGTTATATTTTCTTTCTACTAGCAATATGTTCAAGCATCCGAGGTCTAATGTAACCCTACAAAGACATCTACCTGTACGACAGTGTCCGGTCATCTGGTCACAGCCGCCAGAGCTACAGAGACATGTGCCGTCACAGAACACGCCGAAATGACCATCGTCACATTCTGTAGCGGCAGAGTCAAAAGTAATGAGTGGACATACTACATACCTTTCTGTGTATAAGTGTATTCAAACATTGTATATACATATTGCACATGCATACTACATGAACACTTGCATAAACGCGCGCACACCACCCACACCACACACACAACACTCACGCGCATACACACGCACACACACACACACACACACACACACACACACACACAATATATACATATTGCTTTTGCATGCATACACACATGTGTATATCAGCATACATATATATGATTATATATAGTGTAGTAAAACCTTTATTTCATGTCACGTGACATAGCATGATTTGTCAATGGACCATCACCCGACACACTCTTGCATGCATACAGACAATAATATTTTAGATACCACATACATGTGAACCAGTACAATTGAGGTATATACGCGTTTTAAATAAAACATAGTTTAACAAGTATATGTAACAAACATATTTGCTTGAAACAAAATATGTTACGTTGACAAGTGGGTCCCGTGAAGTGTGGAGCACAGCCGGAGGTACAACGACCTTTTGGCGAATTATTCTGGCAGTTCTCGTCATCGTTCTTGCAATGACACTCTTTCTCACAGTTGTCACCAAACCGACGACTGTCGCAAGCTGGATAAAAATAAGTCACAGATGATTGCTTTATTATAACAAAATAGTTTTGAAATAATTTAGAGGCAACCCGGACTTTTTATTTAAATGCTAATAATTTTAAAACATTAACCAAAATCAACTCGTGGAAACCAATTTTTCGGAAGAAATCACGTTTTCTACCTACTGATGAGTTTTTTTGTTAGCAGTAAATGCCTTTCAAATAGTTCGTGACGGGGTCTAGAGTTAGTTAAGTTCCCAATATTCAGAGAACAGTTTTTTGGAGACCTTGAAGGTAGTCTTAAGCGGGGTGTTCAAAGAGAACCGACAGCAGTCTTCACCAGAAAGCAAAGCGCAGAGTGGTGCATAAGTTGAAATTATGGAGTGAAACATCCTCAACAGGACCTCAGCTTCCATTTTCCAATGTTATAATCGGGTAAATTAATTGGTCAGAAGATGCATCTACTAATCCAAGAGCCAGATGTTTTTTTATTTTTGAATGATTATGCACTTGGACTGTTCAAAACGTTGTGGTGGACTGAAGTGCTCTTGATTGATGAATACACGTTAGTGCATCTTAAGCTTGCCGAATGTGAATAATAAAAGAGAAGATGGCATAGAGGTAAATAGTAATATATTACATCAACTCAAGTCCTCCAAATAAAAATAAATATGATATCATTATCATATGAAAATATGATGGGCATATGAACGAACAAGATCACTGACGATATCATAAGTAATATGAAATGATAGTCTAATCATATAATTTGACGTCATACATACATTATGCTGTAAATTACCCTATAATATAATTTTAGTTCGCAGATCAACTATATGAAATTCGTACACGTTTCCATTTGTTCGTTCGTTGTTTTCTAAAATTATATCTTCACCACAGGTATATACGGCGTCATGAACTTGCATATGACACGGCATACAACCTGCTTGCAATAACGCCAAAACAACACTCCACAGTTCCATGACTGGACAACTGGATCGTGGTATACTTATGATGCGACAGTAACTTCTAGTGAGGTGCTACAGTTGAGGGTCTGTATTTCGCCGGAAACAGTTATATTTCACTTTGTAAATTGTAATATCTTAGTAACGGCAATAGTATATTTATTTATTTATTATCATCTTAATTTGTGAATAATGTGTGTATATAATTAACCTGTAATGTGTAATTGTGTCATTGTTGTGGTGGAATACGTACGACAGTAACTAATGGCGCAGTAATCAAACTCATGGGCGGCGTTGTAGTAGCACCACGGCCTGTCGTCATTGTCCGGGTTGCGACAGTAGTGTCTCGCCGCTGACCGACTGCCGTCAGGGAACGAGGAGTCGACTTTTCGATGCTGGGATCTCCAATCAATACATGTATAGCCAAATTTGCCTACGCCACTCAACCGGCCCATGTACTTCGCTCCTTTCTTGTTATCGTAGTAACATTCGCTACCTGAAATAAACGCATCACTACGTTCAGTAACTAGGGGTTAGTCTCAATAGACGGGTCATTTTCTTAATGTATATTTATATATATTTGATATTCTAATCTGCTCTCGTTTTCATGGAACTGAACAAACAACTGTAGTAACTGCTATTTCCCTTTTGGCTGTTGTCTGCGACAGATCGAAAACAAGTAATTGTCGCCTGATCCAGTATATGAAACTCCCCGCTTTAGATATGTCCCGTCCCATAAACGTTTCATCTCTAACTACAAGTAAAAGTTAAAGGTAAATGTAAGTTACTAAATAGCGCAGTATCTACTCCTTTCTCAAGGCAGTGCAAAGGTAATATCCCATTTACCAATGCACGAAAACTGACCTCTATCTCACTAAACATAGTGGACATATGTCCCACTACAGGTGTGCGTCACAGTAAGGTAGGTATCCTAGCACAGGTAACTGTTCCATGTCATGCCAGTGGAATTTGTCCCCTATTCTGTGATATGTCTCTCAACTCTCACAAACGAGCTAACTGTCTCACTAAAGGTAATTATCCAATGTTCCATCACAGGTAAAAGTGAAAAGCAAAACGGTAAATGGGTGTTCTTATATAGCGCAATATCCAATCTTCACGACTGATAAAAACCCTTTGCATCTTAATCCCGGGCCAAACCTGTTCAATCGAACAACATCGCGACTTCTCTGGAAAAAAACACCATCTAGTCACGCTGCAATTAATGCCCAAAGACACACACACCCACCATTGTCTATCTCCAGATACTCGCTCATATAGACGACTGAACTGGTGCAATTTGGAGTGAACTGATTGGCCAATGTTCGTCACCGAGGCACACACTGCAAACCCGGGTTCTCTTTTTGTCAAGAATCCGAAGTTGTATCCACTGAGCCCCTGCGCCACTGTGCTGTCCTTTATCCCAGTGCAGGTCCAACACAGTTAACTGACCCAT
The DNA here is from genome assembly GCA_964017155.1 of Oasisia sp. SBJ-2009. NCBI lineage: Eukaryota > Metazoa > Annelida > Polychaeta > Sabellida > Siboglinidae > Oasisia > Oasisia sp. SBJ-2009. Next base: position 5,695,483 of record OZ024866.1, on the reverse strand, counting down.
CATAGTCAACTGGTCGCTCTCCCACTAGAGGTGACTTTCCTCTGACAACTATAGATAACCGTCCCCTGCGCACCATAGGTAACTGTCCCCCCAAAGTTAACTGCCCCCCCCCCAAAGCTAACTGTTCCACCACAGGTAACTGTCCCCCCAATGGTAACTGTCCCCCCCCCCAAAGCTAACTGTTCCACCAGAGGTAACTGTTCCACCACAGGTTACTGTCCCACCAAAGGTAACTGTTCCACCACAGGTAACTGTTCCCCTAAAGGTAACTGTCCCACCAAGTCAACTGTCCCACCAAAGGTAACTATCCCACCAAATGTAACTGTCCCCCCAAAGGTAAGTGTCCCACCAAGTCAACTGTCCCACTAAAGCTAACTGTTCCGCCAAAGGTAACTGTCTCATCACAAGTAAACGTTTCCTGTCCCACCATCATCTGCCACTACAGGTGACCGTCCCCTGTCCCATCGCATGAACTCTCCACTGTCCTACAACAAGCAACATGTTCCTGCCTCATTGACGTCTTGACATCGTTATCACATGTGTGAATAAACACATTACTTACGCAGCATACACCCGACGCCCCATCGGTTGTTTAGGCATAATGATGGACATTTGCCTGTGACACTGTCACATCTCGGACACGAGTAGCATTGGAAGCTACATCGCCAGCCAAAGTACCCCGCCTCACAGTCTACAAATAAACGTGTCATGTGTCGGACATTTGGTACACTGAAGGTGACATTGCTAGTCAAAGTAACCCTGCTTACGTTCTACAAATAAACATATTACATGTAGAAACTTGTGGGAATGTAAGCGTCATTGCCAGCCAACATTCTATCAACAAAAGTATTTAAATTACCAATAACAAACTGCGTATTGTTCTACTATGTTGCCATTTCTGACTAGAGATCGACAGAATGTGTTCTTTAGACATCTCTCTCCATGGAATATCTATAAAAGCAAATCAATCACCACTACCTCTATATTACTAGGTGCAGTAGTGAATCATCTGTACCATTATATAATGAATTGGTTTAGAATGAGAGTTGGCTTAACATTTGTGATAAAACATAAAGTACTCGTTGATGAGAAATTCCTTTACTCACACTTGTGGGTGTTGTAAATGATGACACGGTATATTTTGTAGCTTTCTCCCAAATCCACCTTCCACCAGACATTGGTACCTCGCATTCCATTCGGAAACGCGCAGTGCTGATACGACTGGTCGATAGCTTTGCTGGCCGGATACGTTTCGTTCCATTTAGCTCTACTCTGACTTGCTCTCTTGTGGAAAACTACGTTTCCTGCAACATCATTATTTCAATTGGTAAACATATATATGGAGTACACATTACCAATTGTACTCTGCATACGTTTAGGTCTTTTTATGTTGTATATGTCATGCAAAACATGTAATTCGTGCAAATAAAGGAAACCTACCATTATAAAGAAATAAGTCAAAATTTAAAAACAAAAACATTACAACCCTTCTGGTTAATGAAAAATAAATATGATCTATTATGTATTAAATAACGTTTGCAAGGGAAAAGCTATACGTACGGTAGATGCGTACAGCACCCATTCTTGGTGAATTACCTAGGTAGTTCGTCACAACACTTGTAATGTGTTTGGTACCCACCTATCTGGCAGGCTTGTCCAATCCATTTGTAGCCATTCGGATGATCATCGCCACATTGTCCGCCGTCCAGACACTGACCAGTGACCTGATCGCAGCCACTGGTACACCGACAGGGGAAAATACACGACCCTCGACTAGTCGACGAGTTGTCGAAACGACAAGGGTGACCTACAACAATGACGGGAATATATGGATAATGTACGATTGGCGCTATATTCATGACAGCATTAAGAACCGAGGTTCCATCCATACATAATTTAGCCCATCGGTAATCAAGTCCATGTGTGTGTAAAAGATACAGCAGGCGGTAACCGTAAAATATCGCAACAAGAATCCGAGTATAAAACCACTGACGTGATACTGTTGATAGTGACACAACTGTTTAGCTTTATATTTACGCTTCATAAGCATCAATATATTCAGTATATTTTCTCTTAAAGCTGCATGTGCAGTCTAATTATTACATGAGTGCGGATATTTGTTAATCCATATTCATGAGTGACCTAATTCGAAGGACTGTTCAAAGCAACATGGCCGATGTGTGCATTTATGCTCCATTTAATTTCTCAGGGAGGCAATTAGCAAAGCTACAATTATTACAGAAAGAACTATTCGTTAACACATCCGACATTGTTACTAACTTTGCCTAAACGGGAGAGAGATAGAGAGAGAGAGGGGGGGAGGGAGGGAGGGAGGGAGGGAGGGTGGGAGGGAGAGAGAGAAAGAGAGAGAGAGATAGAGAGAGAGAGAGAGAGAGAGAGAGAGATAGAGAGAGAGAGAGAGAGACCGCCATAATGGATATCACGCGTATATCAGATTGTGTCAAAATGTCAGCAACGTTCACAAGCAATTGTACATATAACGCCCCCTGAAATTGGCCGCAATATTTAAAATCCGTAACTACTTACAATTTCAGACGTTCTGTTTCTGCAAATTAGAAGTACGCTTCAGTCAATGATAAATTGACACAACCTAAGAATTGTAATACGGAATTATTCTCGGACAAGCAACCTGTTTTAATATCGATCTATACCCATACTCTGACACAGCAAGTGAATTATATACTTATCTATCCACGTACACAGAGCGGATGAATGTAAATAGTATATCCCATTACAATAATACAAAGCTTAGTTAACTACTAACATGTGCCCGTTCACTGTCACACACCACACGAGTTAAATACTGGTTTGTTTTAGTCCCACACTCTGGCCAAGATGAGTGAGTAACACCAGGAAGTTGTCTGAGGCCCATAAACTGACGCCAAAGTCCACACAGCGACACGGACCATGTCCCTCACAGTTGCTGACCAGGGCCCAGTTTCAAGGAGCGGACTTACGACATCGTAGCGGGCGTTAACCCGTCGTAAGCCTAACACGTCGTAAAGTTACGCTAGTTGCGTTTCATGAGTCTGCTCCATAGTTGCACTTAGCTGCACCATGTATTTAGTAGGCGTAAGTTTACGCTCGTTGAAATATTTACGGTATGCTCCCGAAATTGAAAATATGTACGCTATGCTCCCGACACGCCCATTCTCAACAAAATTAGTTTTAATGTTTACACTGGATATCCTTTACATTCATCATAGCTTCCCATTTGCTATGCGAACGGCAAATGCGGCAGCTAGAAAGAAAAAGGATGTTCATACATAACACAAATACAGGGATTCCCCACCGCGACGTAGGGGGGAGGTGAATGCTACTGTGATTTAGTGCCGCGAATGCTAAATTGGTCTCATGAAACCGGCCGTAAGCTGCATTGACTATTCGCTGATAGTTGCGACCAGTAGACCGCGTAATTGCGTGTAAAGTTACACGGCTTCATGAAACTGGTCCCAGGTGATAAGAGAAATACAACGTAGTCACCGCCGAGACAGTGATGTTAAAGATATGTTATATCACCGAGCGGAATCCAAACATTGAGGCCGTTCTAGGTATTTATCTGGGACATATTAAGCCACGCTGCAATAAATACGCGAATATTTCGTCCATACACCCACCAGTCTACATGAATGAACTCGTGCATACACATTTAATTGCCAGTTAAGTCAATATTGTCATTTTCTTGAAGGTCCTAATTATAATTGTTCGTGATGTTGTATGGCATTTATAACCCATATACAGGCAACAACAATGACCACATCAACATATATAATTTATAAGATATGTATCTGGTATAATGACCATATAATATAATAATAATTAATTAATTAACACATATAAGTATGTGGTAATTTAAAATATATTAACTTTCATAGGAATGTTTCTAAAATAAAAATAATTTTTTTGAAAATACAAGCAGATGTTTATAGTTATGTGTATACTATATTACTAAATTTAACTAATCCAGTCAGTAAAATAATAATAAAAATAAAGCTAAAAGCATATATATATATATATATCCATAGATGTACACAAATGTACATTCATACAATAAATACATGTAATCATACATAAATATATGCATAAATGCACACATATACACGTGCACACGTGCATATGCATACATACATACATACATGCATACCATAAACACACACATTCATACTCACACAAATCCACAAATCCACACACTCACACACTCACACACTCACACACAAACACACACATATATATATATACATATATATATATATATATATATATAAGTATGTGTATATATATATATATATATATATATATATATATATATAAATATATATATATATATATATTGATGTGTGTCTATATATATATATATATATATATACATACATAAACACACATCAATACACAAATTAAATAATACATTTCTTCATTCGATCATTAGTTAATGTACTAAATCATACATTTATTCAGTCAATCATTCATTCACCGAGCAGCTAACTTTACCCTTAAGACAGGTTGCTGCCATATTAGGCAATCATGCAAAATTACACTATCACATTCGACGATAAATATTTTTGAGCTGACAAACATACGTACCCCACAAACATGATTTCCCGATTTGTACTACTGTGTTATTTTTAGAATACCCAATTCCCTACCAACGGCCATGTGACATAGCGGTGTATACACTAATAGAGCTCGAAATTTGTAGAATTAACCACCAAGGTTCTCGGTTTATGATAGAAAGTGTCAAAGTTTTCCCACAGAAGATTATGAAAGTAACAAGATGACTTAGAAAATACATCAAAGTGACAAAGTCATGGCGGTGAAACGGAGAAAGGTTGTGAAATGGTACAAAGTTGGGACACCGACTAAGTAAAATATGAAAAACTTGACTAAGCTATCACGTGGAAACAGAATAAATATTCTATTTTACTACAGGTTACAAGAGTAACTTAGTTAACATTGTGAAAACACCACCTGTCTACGCAATGAAACGGTAAAACGTTACGAAATGCTACGAAGTTAGCACACAGACTTAGTAAAACACGAATATTTAATAAGGTTTTCATCCCAAAACTCTAAAAGTTACGTTATGACTGTGACCGAAGCCACCATTTTACAAGAATTTATGTTATGGATATAGTCGAAGCCATAGTTTTCTATGTCAAACCCAAATTAGTGGCTGTTTTGTGCGCTAGATGGGGCTCGTGTCTAACGTAGTGTCAGAGTTATCTGCTAGGTGGCTTACGTTTTTAAAGAAGTGACGTAGCAACCCAAGATTTTTCTAGATTGTTCACGGTGTATGATAGAAAGTGCCAAAGATTTTCCACAAAAGGTTATGAAAGTACCAAGATGACTTAGAAAAATACGTCAAATTGACAAAGTCATCGTGGTGAAACGCTGAAAAGTAGTGAAATGGTGCAAAGTTTGCACGCAGACTTAGTAAAATATGTTTAGTATTTTGTTTTGTAAACATATCGTGTTTGTAAACTTTAGTTTTGTTTTGTAAACATAACTTGTTTGTGTATATTTTGTTTTTGTTTTATAAACATAACGTGTTTGTAAACTTTCTGTTTTGTATTTTGTTTTGTAAACATAACGTGTTGGTAAACCTAAGTTTTGTTTTGTGAACATAACTTGTCTGTACATTTTTGTTTTGTAAATATAACGTGTTTGTTATCTTTATGTTATTTAATATTATTATATTGCCTTATTTTAACTTGTTATGTTGCATCATATTATCTTATGTTATGTTCTCTTCTGTTACATATTTTATTTTATTATGTTGCTGTATGTTATGTTCTATATTTTATGTTATTTTATTTTATTATGTTTCTTTATGTTATGTTATATTACATTATGTTATGTTCTGTTATGTTGTATTACTTTATTTCATTTCGTCTTATTTCATTTTATGTTTTGTTATATTAATGTATTGTTGTTCATGTTATTTTATTTTACTTTAATTTGTATTATGTTATTTTATGTTATTATGTTGTGTTATATTATTTTATGTTATTTTATTATATTATGTTGCTTTATTTTACTTTATGTTGTTATATTATATTATGTTACGTTCTGTTGTTATATTATTTTACTTTATTTTATTTCGCCTTATTTAATTTTATGTTGTGTTATATTACTTTATGTTATTTAATATTATTATGTTGCCTTATTTTAAGTTATGTTATGTTACATCATATTATGTTATGTTCTGTTCTGCTACATATTTTATTTTATTATATTATGTTGCTTTATTTTACTTTATGTTCTTATATTACATTATGTTATGTTCTGTTATGTTGTTATGTTGTTATATTAATTTATTTTATTTCGCCTTATTTTATTTTATGTTTTGTTATATTAATTTATTTTTGTTCATGTTATTTTATTTTATTATGTTGCTTTATGTTATGTTATATTATTTAATTTTATTATGTAGTGTTATATTATTTTATGTTATTTTATTATACTATCCTTGTAAGGAATGCTTTATTTTCTAAGTCTCCTAAAATAAAACAGGACATTTGCACTTATACACACGAGGCTAGGACAGTTTTGTCATGCGCACACCATAACTTCCGCTCAAATGACGTTTCCTACCACGTGCAAAACACAACTTCCGTAAAAATGGTGGGGCAGACCAGCACCATAACACAATTTCTTGTAAAATTAGACCTTCGACCATAGTCATAACGTTAAAACTGATTCCATTTAACGTTTCATCGCGATAACCTTGACAAGTTTTCTTATTTGTCTGAGTCAGTGTGCTATCTACATAGCATTTCATAACGTTTCACCGTGTCATTGCGTTAGACATGTGGTGTTTTAACAAATTTAACTAAGTTAGTTTTGTAATTTGTAGTAAATAGAATATTTTTCTATTATACGTCATAACTTTGTCAAGTTATTTCATATTTTACTAACTCGGTGTGCCGATTTTTGTACCATTTCACAATTTTTCAACGCATCACCGCGATGACTTTGTCATTTTCACGTATTTTTAGTGTTTACATGCTATAACTTTGACAAGTTTCTCATATTCTGCTAAGTCGGTTTGCTAACCTCGTTCCATTTCGTAACGTTTCACCGTTTCATTGTGTTACACAGGTAGTGTTTTTACTAATTTAACTAACTTATTCTTGTAACTTGTAGTAAAATGGAATATGTTTCTGTTTCAACACCATAACTTTGTCAAGTTTTTTCATATTTTACCAAACCGGTGCACCAACGTTGTATCATTTCACAACTTTTTCAGCGTTTCACCGCCATCACTTTGTCAATTTCACTTATTTTTAGGGTTTACATACCATAACTTTGACTGTACGTCACCGGTTCAACAATAGGTTGCTAGGCAACAAGCAGTAAATAAAAACAACGTAATACATTGTATCTGTCACGTAGTGGCCTTTCCTTCGCAAGTCTGAACATGTTTATTCATACGGCCATGTCATCACATGTCCATTATGTAGTACACACAGATCACGTTCCCCACGTAAGCAACTTACATAATTATGTCGTGAGTGCGCATGCGTGTTGACCCGTATGTAGGTCAATTAGAATGTCTTCGTTCTCCACGTAGGCAATATATGTCGTTGTGCAACCAATACACACGAGGCTAGGACAGTTTTATGTCAAGTGCAAACCATAACTTCCGTTACAATGACGCTTCCTACCACGTGGAAAACACAACTTTCGTAAAAATGGTGGGTCAGATCAGGACCGTAACACAATTTCTTGCAAAATTACACCTTCGACCATAGTCATAACGTTAAAAACTAGTGCCAGTTAATGTTTTCAACACGATAACCTTGACAAGTTTTCTTATTTGCCTGAGTCAGTGTGCTATCTCCATAGCATTTCGTAACGTTTCACCGTGTCATTGCGTTAGACATGTGCTGCTTTAACAAATTTAACTAAGTTAGTCTTGTAATTTGTAGTAAATAGAATATTTTTCTATTCTACGTCATAACTTTGTCAAGTTATTTCATATTTTACTAACTCGGTGTGTCAACTTTGTACCACTTCACAACTTTTTCAGCGTTTCACCGCCATCACTTTGTCAATGTTACGTGTTTTTAGTGTTTACATGCTATAACTTTGTCATGTTTTTCATATTTTACTAACTCGGGGTACCAAACGTTGCACCATTTCACAACTATTCAGCGTTTCACCGCGATGACTTTGACAATTTGACGTAGTTTTAGTGATTACATGAGATAACTTTGTAAAGTTGTTCCATATTCTGCTAAGTCGGTTTGCTAACCTCGTTCCATTTCGTACCGTTTCACCCGTTTCATTGTGTTACACAGGTAGTGTTTTTTACTAATTTAACTAACTTATTCTTGTAACTTGTAGTAAAATGGAATATTTTTCTGTTTCAACACCATAACTTTGTCAAGTTTTTCATATTTTACCAAACCGGTGCACCAACTTTGTATCATTCACAACTTTTTCAGCGTTTCACCGCCATCACTTTGTCAATTTCACTTATTTTTAGGGTTTACATACCATAACTTTATCAAGTTTGTCATATTTACTCACACGGTGCACCAACCTTATACCATTTCACATATTTTTAACGTTTCACCGTCATGACTTTGTCAATTTCATGTATTTTAATGTTTACATGCTATAACTTGTCGTTGCCCAATCCATACACACGAGACTAGGACAGTTTTATGTCATGCGCAGACCATAACTTCCGTTAAAATGACGCTTCCTACCACATGCAAAACACAACTTCCGTAAAATGTCGGGTCACATCAGGACCATAACACAATTTCTTGCAAAATTACACATTCAATCATAGTAATAACGTTAAAAACTAGTGCCATTTAAAGTTTCCACGCAATAACCCTGCCAACTTTTCTTATTTCACTGAGCCAGTGTCCTCACCTCGTTCCATTTCGTAACGTTTCACCGTTTCATTGCGTTACACAGGTGGTGTTTTCACAAATTTAACTAAGTTATTCTTTTAACTTGTAGAAAAATAGTATAGTTTTCTATTCTACGCCATAACTTTGTCATGTTTTTCATATTTACTAACTCGGTGTGCCAACTTTATACCATTTTACAACTTTTTTCATCGTTTCACCGCCATCACTTTGTCAATTTTACGTGTTCTTAGTGTTTACATCCCATAACTTTGTCAAGATTTTCATATTTTACTAACTCCATTTACCAACTTTGTACCATTTCACAACTTTTTGAGCGGTTCACCGCCATCACTTTGTCAATTTTACGTATTTTTAGTGTTTACATGCCATAACTTTGTCATGTTTTTCATATTTTACTAACTCCATGTGCCAACTTTGTATCATTTCGCAACTTTTTCAGCGTTTAAACCGCCATCACTTTGTCAATTGTACGTGTTTTTAGTGTTTACATGCCATAACTTAGTCAAGTTTTTCATATTTTATTATATTGCAACATTGTTGGATGGAACAACAGTAGTCATAGAGTACAATATTAAGTCACGTGATCGATTAGCCGAATACGTATCTGGCAGATGACTCCACCTGTTCTTTCACCTAGTGTATAGACAACCTCGAAATCCGGCCGGGTTATATACGTTATCGCTTGGGTCACGTGGGCGGTCGAAGCGTTACAACCAATGACAACTCGATATATAATATATAATATATAAAATATATACGCTGACACGACGAAACATACTTACAAGAATGCTATTTCTGGTATAAGCGTACCGTTTTATTGCAACATTGTATCGAGTTGAATGAAAAAACAGCGAAGTAACAGAGTACAATATTAAGTCACGTGATCGATTAGGCGAATACGTGTCCGGCAGGTGACCCCACCTGTTCTTTCACCAAGTTTATAATTCGTCACCTATCCGCGAGGGGACGCTACACAACCCCTAACGCCATTTTGACTTAATTTAAAAAAAAATAAGACACACGAATTTGGATAGTATTAGTTTGTGAACTACCCGTAAGGGGGCGACACTGATGCACGACCTATCCGCCAAGAGGCGCCACTTTTAAATAATAAGACGCACGAATTTGTGTAGTTTTAGTTGTGACTGGTCCACCAGGTGGCGCCACTAGTGCATGCTCTATCCGCCTGATGGCGCCACTAGTACACGACCTATCCGCCAGAGGGCGACACTTGACCGGTGGTATTCCACCGGTGGAATTCCACCGGTGGTACTCCTCCTCCCGCGCCGCTCCGCTCCAAGTGCCTCGCAATAGGACCGAGACATACTACTATAAGGGATTGATGAATTCGCAAGAGCCGATTTTCCGTACAGATGGGGTGCATTTCAACGATCTGGTTTTTACTTGACTGTAGATTTAGTGCCAGCATTGTTTGGTTTGTATGTGTCTTGTTCATTTCTCAGTAAATACATGTAATAAAACAAAATTTAAACAACCATGTTCCTCCTGCCTACATGTTTTACAGGTGCAGGCTGCCTGGTTGGTTAACTGGGGTGTAAACAGTGGCGTACATGCGGTAGCCATGATTGCATGCCGCTTCTATAATTATGGTGGCATTTACATTGTTGTTTCGTTACCTTTACTTAGGTTCGCCCGGGGGTCGTCTCGTCCACTGGGAGCACAGTGCTTAAGGCTCAGTTGTAATTAATTTATTGAATTGTGCTCTTGTTTATAGGGGGACAGTTTACAGGCTTCATAACAGGAATAGGATGTTGAGCGGTGGTATATATTTTTGGTTGCATTATTAGAGGCAACATCTTTAGCCAATATTTATTTCAGGCAGCTTCCTGTTCGTGCTTCCCTTCCCATGCTACCTGTGTCTCAGTGAGCGACAGGTCACCATTTTAGGTTCGACACTGCACACTAGTTTTGTGTCTGTTGTCCAGCGTCGTGTCTCTGCTGGCAGCCAACTAAGCAGTTGTTTACTTTTCATGTATACTTCCCGTCAGGTTGTCGACTTACCTGGGGTTTCTGGTGCTTTGGCTCAGACGGTACCAGTATGAAAACTCCATCTATACAGCAAACCAGGTTTTGTCTGTTATGTTTGTTTTCAGCTAGCATTCCTGTCAGTGTTACAATTTGGCCTACTTGGGGTTTCTGACGCTTTGGCTCGGACAGTACCAGTATGGCAAGCCCTCACTTGTGGGTGACATCTCATGGCAATGGGGTGGCTGGCCTAACAGGGATTTCTGGGCTTTGGCCCGGGCGGTACCAGTTTGACAGCTAGCGCTAGGATGCGGCCTTCAGCTTTAATAATCACATTTGCATTGCAGCCTGTTTACCCAATGGATTGCATCTTTTTTTTACTCCATCACAGGTCCACGTCCAGTGACGTCAGCTAACATTGTGAAGCATGCCAGTTCCAGTTGCTACTTATAAAGCGGAATAATTCTGCGCTATTTGCATTTAAATAAACAGTGCCGCCATGGCAATGCATAATTGTTGCAGGATGGCACCAAAAAGAGCGCGCAACCAGGGTTCGTCTCGGTCGGTGGCAGCAGTGGTGGAGCCGACGCGAACTCGCAGCCGGACACTGGCACCATCGGCTACGGAGCGCCCACATACAGGCCAGCAGGCGCCAACTGCTACTCGGGGACGACCTCGAACGCGGAAACGTTTGTCCAGAACTTGCGAAGTGGAGGTACGTGATGCCGCAGTGCATAACGGGACACGTCTGTCCGGAACGCTTGCGCCTGACGCACGGGCCGCACCAGTGGCGCCATTGTGGGAAACTGAGGCAGCCAATGACGCGCGTCGGCGGTGGGAGGACAGCATCGAAAACCGGGTGCAACAGTCGAACAATTTACTGCGACAAATGCATCAAATGATATCGGATAAATTTGCAGGTGACAATGTAGATCATAGAGGTGATCACCTTGTGAATGATTATGTACTTCCTTTCCCGCAGATGTCCCATGTGACGGCCATGGATCAATTGGGAGGAGATGTAGCTCCAGTAGAGTCGACGGTGCCCAGAGTGACGGCATCTGGGTTGGGTACGCCTTGGCCATCTGCCAATGGCTTTGAGACTGGGGTTCGGGGGTCCTCGGAAGACTACCTCTAGGGGCTCAGGATAGGGTAAGAGCATTCCCTTCCTCTTCTTTGTCCCTGCATGCCCATGTCCCCGATAAAATGAGAGCTATGCTGTGGGCCGGGGAGTTTGTTGAACTAGCGTCCCTTCTGCCCCAGCGAAACCAAAAACCGCCCCCCCCCCCTCCCACTTACAAACTTATCTCTTATGAACCAAAGCATGCGTATGTCCAAGCTGAACACTTTGGTAGGGACATGTGTGTCTCTCACCATTAAGAAAAGTAAACTAAACGGTTACACCAACTACAACGTCACTCACCTAGAGGTTCTGCATTAGACTGCATGCGTGCGTGCGTACTGTTTCAGGCCCAACTTCAAACCGGCGACGAAGCCTCCACTTGTGTACGTTCTACATCCCCTGTTCCAAGTTCGTCGAACTCTACTACCGATGTCACAACGGAGCCGTCCGACGGCGCAACTACTACTACTATTTATTCATCTGTTTGTAAGTTGAATATGATACCAATTTACTATCCTGTAAACGAAATGAAGAAGATGCTTGCCCGTCACATTGCATGCGGTGTCGCTGAGCTTTCGAAACTACGCTGCAACGGTTGCGAGATAGACCACCCTAGTCAACTCCAACACGATTATCTCTTGCCTGATGATATATTAATTAACATGCACTTTGACGAGGCTGTGGAGAAAGCTAACTCCACTGCAGTCATTAGAGACTGGTTGACCCTTTTACTCGAGGTAGATCTTACACAATCCGACGTGGCACCCGAACAGTTAAACCTTTTTGTTTTTTAAACATAACTTGTATGTGAACTTTTTGTTTTATAAACATATCGTGTTTGTAAACTTTCTGTTTTGTATTGTAAACATAACGTGTTTGTAAGCTTTAGTTTAGTTTTGTAAACATAACTTGTCTGTAAATTTTTGTTTTGTGAACATAACTTGTCTGTAAACCCACGGTATCTGCAACTTGCATTACCCTTTTACTCGAGGTAGATCTTACACAATCCGACGTGGCACCCGAACAGTTAAATGCCGCCAAGAGTTGGTTGGAGGAGTATCCTTCAGAGCGATGGCGAAATAATGTTAAACGTATGGTTCTTGCCGCTTTGGAAGATGAGCTGTAAATACATGTGTTGTGTTGTGTTTTAATAAAAATGTGCAAATCTTATTTGGTGATTGTGTTCTATCTCTCACTCTCTCTCCCTCTCTCTCTCTCTCTCTCTCTCTCTCTCTCTCTCTCTCAGTATACAATTGCAGTTCACGCGTCGCTACCATGTCCAGTATATATGTGACACAGGTCACGTTCTCTACGTAGGCAACTTACATATGTCGTGCGTGCGCATGCGTGTTGTCCCGTATGTAGGTCGCACAAGCCTTTCACCAATACAACATTTTAATTCACACGTCGCTATCATGTCCAGAATCTAGGTTACACACACAGATCACGTTCTCCTCGTAGGCAACTTACATATGTCGTTGCGCAACCAATACACACGAGGCTAGGACAGTTTTACGTCATGTGCAAACCATAACTTCCTTAAAATTACGCTTCTTACCACGTGGAAAACACAACTTCCGTAAAAATGGCGGGTCAGATCAGGGCCGTGACACAATTTCTTGCAAAATTACACCTTCCATCATAGCCATAACGTTAACAACTAGTAAAATTTAAAGTTTCCACGTAATAACCTTGCCAAGTTTTCTTATTTGCTTGAGTCAGTGTGCTAACTACATAGCATTTCGTAACGTTTCACCGTTTCATTGCGTTAGACATGTGGTGTTTTAACAAATTTAACTAAGTTAGTCTTGTAACTTGTAGTAAATAGAATATGTTTTCTGTTTTACGCCATAACCTTGTCAAGTTTTTCATATTTTACTAACTCGGTGTGCCAATTTTGTACCATTTCACAACTTTTCAAAGTATCACCGCCATGACTTTGTCAATTTCACGTATTTTAATGTTTACATGCCATAACTTTGGCAAGTTTCTCATATTTTACTAAGTCGGTTTGCTAGCCTCTTTCCATTTCGTAATGTTTCACCGTTTCATTGGGTTACACAGGTGGTGTTTTTACAAATTTAACTCTGTTATTCTTGTAACTTGTAGTAAAATGGAATATTGTTCTGTTTCAACACCATAACTTTGTCAAGTTTTTCATATTTTACTAGTGCGTATGCATGTGTGTGCGAGTGCGTGTGCGTGTTCCTGTGCGTATGCATATGCGTGTGGATGGGATATACTGCAAGTTGCAGATACCTTGGGTTTACAGACAAGTTATGTTCACACAAAAAAATGTACAGACAAGTTATGTTTACAAAACTAAACTAAAGCTTACAAACACGTTATGTTTACAATACAAAACAGAAAGTTTACAAACACGTTATGTTTATAAAACAAAAAGTTCACATACAAGTTATGTTTAAAAAACAAAAGGTTTAACTGTTCGGGTGCCACGTCGGATTGTGTAAGATCTACCTCGAGTAAAAGGGTCAACCAGTCTCTAATGACTGCAGTGAACTTTCTCCACAGCCTCGTCAAAGTGCATGTCAATTAATATATCATCAGGCAAGAGATAATCGTGTTGGAGTTGACTAGGGTGGTCTATCTCGCAACCGTTGCAGCGTAGTTTCGAAAGCTAAGCAACACCGCATGCAATGTGACGGGCAAGCATCTTCTTCATTTCGTTTATAGGATAATAAATTGGTATAATATTCAAGTTACAAACAGATGAATAAATAGTAGTAGTAGTTGCGCCGTCGGACGGCTCCGTTGTGACATCGGTAGTAGAGTTCGACGAACTTGGAACAGGGGATGTAGAACGTACACAAGTGGAGGCTTCGTCGCCGGTTTGAAGTTGGGCCTGAAACAGTACGCACGCACGCATGCAGTCTAATGCAGAACCTCTAGGTGAGTGACGTTGTAGTTGGTGTAACCGTTTAGTTTATTTTTCTTAATGGTGAGAGACACACATATCCCTACCAAAGTGTTCAGCTTGGACATACGCATGCTTTGGTTCATAAGAGATAAGTCTTTTGCACCGACGTCTAACAGACTGGCCATACACTGGTCGAATAAGGTCAACCATATAGAACGACCTGTGGCTGACTCAACGAAGCATACTCTGACGAGGAAGCAAGTGTTGTCGTTCACGCATGCATGTTTTTCGCACCGAAGATTGCCGTGGTCGTCGAGGTAGAACGAAACATCAGTGCGTACCTTGTCGATTACGAGCCATCCGACGACGAAGGCTGTGTTGCCGTCTACCGCCTTCTGCTCCAAGGTATGGAGGTCGACGTCGAAAATCTCTCGATCCGCCGCTGCACCGTATAGACACGGGACCCACTCGATCGGATGACTGGTTTCGTCGTCGCTCTGGTCACTTATGTATTGCATGCCCTTGACCGTGTCATAGAAGCAGCGGGGGTCACGGCGTTTCAGCATAGCGTAAGCAGCCATAACAATGTCGGAGACCGAATGACAACCACGAACAATGGCCGTACTATATACGTTCACAAGAGGACGCTTTGGGTCACGTGGGCGGGTCGAAGCGTTACAACCAATGACAACTCGACAAATATGCACGGGGACACGACGAAACATTGTTACAAGAATGCTATTTCTGGCATAAGCGTACCGTTTTATTGCAACATTGTATCGAGTTGGATGGAAAAAAACAGTGGAGTCACAGAGTACAATACTAAGTCACGTGATCGATTAGCCGAATACGTATCCGGCAGATGACTCCATATGTTCTTTCACGTAGTTTGTAATTCGTTATCTATCCGCGAGGGGACGCTACATAACTCCTAACGCCATTTTGACGTAATTTTAAAAATAAGACACGAATTTTGACAGTATTAGTTCGTGAATTGTCCGTAAGGGGCGACACTAATACATGATCTATCCACCAGGGGAGCCACTTTAAAAAATAAGATGCACGAATTTTGACGCTACTAGTTCGTGAATTGTCCGTAAAGGGCGCCACCAGTGCATGATCTATCCGCCAGATGGCGCCACTAGCACACGATGACCGGTGGAATTCCACCGCTCCGCTCCAGCATCCCTTGATATCACCCTACTATACTACTCCTCATCATCACATTAGGCTTTCTAAGCAGGCTAAACTTGACTTAGCTGTGTGGCAGGAATTCCTGGATAATTTCAATAGAAGGGCATTTTTACTGACTGATCGTTTTCACACAGACGGGTGTTTAGATCTATACACTGATGCATCAGGCAGTGTGGGTTATCGGGCTATCTATGGCAAGGCATGGTTTTGGGGGAAATGGCCCTCAACATGGTTAACCCGGAACATTGCAGTGTTAGAGTTGTTCCCTATCATGGCTGCTGTAGTCGTCTGGGGGGGGGGTGCATGGGCAAATCAGAATGTACGTTTCTTCACGGATAATGAGGTGTTTTTGAATAATTATTAAAAACATATTAATCTACTTATTCTACTAATTTCATTTTCAAAGATGGTGAGGTGATGCCTACAGACATACATACACCCAGACACACAGACAGACACAGACAGACACAGACAAACACAGACAGACACAGACAGACACAGACAGATAACAGCTAATTTGATAGGTATATTAGTATGTTACTTAAATAACTCTGCATTTAAATAACGTTTGGATGTGTTGATAAGGATACGAGAGCGCCAGGATTCATATCTCTTGGTGTTTGTTATACTATCAGACCTGGGGTTCCTTCTAGATTGAGGAGTTATGCGGATAAAACAGCAGCTATGAAGAATACGCAATTTTTTTGTGCTACTGTGATCAAGTAGTAATTGCTATTTTCGCGACAGAACTAAACAAAGTTAGATCTGCAACGTATGGAAAACACATGGGCAAAGTGGCACTAAACAAACATTGCTCAAATAATATGAACTCGTTTTGAGACGGTTTAGTTGCTAGCTACTTTGTGGATTCCGACTGAGACTACAGGACTCCTAGTCTGGTCGAGCTAACATGTTTGTTTTCATTAACAGCGAGTTGATATAAACTGATCATTCAACTGTTACATTCATACCATGTGACATTTGGAAGGTATTTCAAAGACGTAACTAGAACAGGTTAACTTGAATTAATATTTATTTAGAGAATCATTTAGCGGGGTAGACGAGAAGTGGAATGTTGACGTCAACGCCACTGTCTTAAGGTGGCTGGTCAGATGCGGTCATCGATATTGGACTTCATTTCTAGAACTATTGAGTGTTTAAACTCTCACTTTCTGCCTGGCTGATATTGCAGTGTAAACATACAACAATAACAGCACTATCGGGAGGATGACTGCAGCAAGTGAAGCGATGTGCCGTCATGCTCCACTTGAAACAACTTGTTTACTCACACAAAAAACGGCACAAAGCACCACGTGGAGAAAACAGTCACTGATGGCGAACTTTGCGTTACGTTAATTTATAAAAATGCTAATATAGAGTTGCGTGTAACCTAAAATGTGATAATTGTAACCCAAATCTACGGCATCTTAACTTTCATATGGTATAAATGTGAACTATGTGTGTCAATGCAGAACGCGAGGAAATCCCCCCACAAACGGGCGGTATCAGAACAGTTTGGAGGGTTTTTCATGTCGCTCAGCGCTGCGGTCTGCGCTGTTCATAATTTATGCGTTCAGGCGCCATTAACATTGCGTGGCATTTGCAACGGCCAACATACGCGCCATGTAATCTTTGCTATCCTCATGTTATGACAATCAGCTAAATTTATAAATATTAGAAAGTTATTATTAAATATGTGTTGCATATATGCAAATCAATATTTTAAGGAAACCACGACATTTCAACAGTTAAATTTACGGCATCAGGGTAGGTAATCACGATTACTTGCGACTGCGTCTGCGACCTACTTCCATTTTACTCAATACAGGATAACATTATTAATCTGATCAATCCACATATTAAACAGTTGATTTTTAGTACATTGTGTAAACAGAACTTAGTACATGTATATTGTTAGTGAGTCAGTATTACTATTTTATGATAGAAAGTAAAGACAGTTAATATTTCCACCACCTAACACCTGTAATTCACATTTTATCGTTTTACCATTTAGTTTACAGTTATATGGAATATCTATTTTGTTGATGTTATTTAAATATTTACCATTTTGTGTAGTATTTTGTGTGAAATATTTTTGTTATTTGAATTTCATGTAGACACTCAGGAAGTGTGGTCGTGAAGAATATGGATAAGTTACGATATCAAAGTTAAGTTATATACGGTTAAGTTTAATATTACATTTGTTAGTTAAAAACCCATTTCCTATTCAATTGTTTTTTGTCTTCATAGAATTAAATGCTGTAATTTGTCATTTATTATTCTGTAACGTTGTATGCAGTATTGATTGTAATGTATTGAATTGTAGGCACTGCTCCTGACAAGGGTCGACTCATCAGCAACTTGGAGAGTTCCCCATGGACTATCACAGAGAAATTGTGAACTTCAATGCATATCAACTTTACCTATAGTGAGACCTGTGTGAATGTCAATGATGGCAATGCGGTTGTGGATATGCCGTTTTTTCTTTTTCGTTTTCAAATTTGTGAACGGAAAACGAAAAACGAATTCCTTTTTCGTTTTTCGCTTTCAAAATTGAAGTAAGAAAAACGAAAAACCAATTCGTTTTTCGTTTTTGCATTTAGGGTGCTTCGGTCGCACTGCCACTTCGGGTGGCCGGTAAATATTGGTAGTTTCGGCGGGATATTTCGGTCGCACTGGTAGCGTTTTGAAAACAAACTCGCAGAAATTGCATCGGCGAAGTGGTATATCTAAGTACCTACATATGAATATTGGTCGTTTCGGCGCCGTTTTGTATGTTTCGACAATGTAATCAACTTTACTCAACCTTTTATATAATAGATCGAAAGATGGATAAATCGAGAGTAGATGTATTTATTTTGTAACTGCAACTATGTAAAAAAGGCAGTTCTTATATAGCGCAATATCCAATCCTCAGGACCGTTCAAAGCGCTTTAAAACTTTACTTCCCTGACAGACCTGTTCACTCAGACATCATCTCGGCTTCTCTGGGAAGCACCCAGCCATATGCTACAATTAATGCGCGAAGGCTGCTCGTACACATATCCACCACTCTCTATAGCCAGGTACTCATTTAATTCAGCTGAGTGAACTGGAGCAATGTAGAGTGAAAACACTTGCCCAAGGTTTTAACGCCGTAGCCAGGATTCGAACCCGGGTTCTCGCAGTCGAGAGTCCGAAGCTCTACCCCTGAGCCACTGCGCTCTACAAATGTGATGCAATAGTTATTTTAAATTTAGTTTGTAAAATATTTGACTTAGGAGGCCCCTATTATGAGTAATAAATAATCGCTATCTTAGGGGCCACTTTGGGTTTTTAAATTAGCTATTTCTTATGTAATTATTGAATTTCATTGACGGGTCATTACGGATAGCCCAATTGTATTTAGGAACATGCATATTCCTGAGTATTGTTTATTAACATTTGCTACGTTGCGCATATGTGGTAAATATAATACGTTTATGGCTTAATATGTTGCTAGAGTTAGTTTTAATTCATTATTATTTTGCATATGTAGTAATTTACAACAGTAGAAGTATGTTTGCATCCGTGTGTAATATGCTACTTTACATAATGTATCAGTCTTTTTTTAAATTGTAAATAGTGAATATTGAATATTTAATTAATAAAGACCTATAATAAACATATAGCTAAAACTACATACAGATGCGTTAATTGTATTTTATTGTATACTGTCAATCCAACTCAGTTGAGTTGCCTATAAAACTTGTGTTATTATTATACATTATCATTAAATATTAATAAAACAAAAGGTTTTTTCAAATACCGAATAAATAGGTTGATGAAGTAACAGTAACAATTGACAGTGTAAATATTGAGAGATTTAACCAGTTTAACATTCTGAGCTTTACATTAATCTTGCATTTAAACTGGATTAAACATATTGATAAAATAGCAAACAGATGTTCTCGAACAATTGGACCTGTAACTAGGCTAAAGCATATTATTCAAACTAGAATACAAATTTCAGTCTATAATTCTATAATATTGCCTCACACTAATTACCATCTACTGGTCTAGGGACACAAATGTAATTGAATAAAAAAAAAATCAAATAAATATAGCTCCCACATAGAATTAATGGTTAAGCAAAAGTTGAATACCAACTTATTGTAATTATATTATAATTTTATTATAAATATAAACATAAAACATTACCACAATACTAAAAATTGGCAGATAGCACAAACCAGAAATATGCATAATCATTTCACACCAGCACACAGCAGAACACATACATTCAGGATATAATATACATTTGTAAAAAAAGTATTAAAAATAGTATGCCTCACACAATAAACAATACCTATATTTGTTTAATCAAAACATAACCAAAACGTTGTTTTCAACACGCTGCCAGTGCGACCGAAGTATCCCGCCGAAACTACCAATTTTTACCGGTCACCCGAAGTGGCAGTACGACCGAAGCATCCTAAATGCAAAAACGAGAAACGAAAAACTAATTCGTTTTTCGTTTTTCTTACTTCACTTTTGAAAACGAAAAACGAATTGGTTTTTCGTTTTTCTTCACTTTTGAAAACGAAAAACGAAAAAGGAATTCGATTTTTTTTTATTTCTCAAATTTGAAAACGAAAAACGAAAAAGGAATTCGTTATCCGTTTTTCGTTCGCAAATTTGAAAACGAAAAAGGAAAAAACGGTATATACAACTTCTCAAGAACTGACAACACTCTTTGATCTCGAGAGAAGTGTCTGGCATCGCAGTTGCTTCATATCCGTTGCTCAACTCGAATTTATTTGCATTAACAGTATATACACTTGAAGAACATTGCAGTATGGTCTTGGGAATTGTAGATACTGCTACTACAATGTTTCCATTCTTCAATAACTGGCAGAACTGTGACATCAGCAGAAATTGATGGCGTGATTAGTTATACATAGTCTATGTGAGGTCAACTGTGAAGGTCATGTCAAGGTCACAAAATAAATCACATGTCAAAGGGCTTATCAAGATTCATGGTGAATTTATGATTTAATTATACATTAAATTCCAGTGTATAGGTCAGATGGAAATATAGGTCAAATAATTAGGTCAAGTTCTAATAACCGTTTAAAGTGTTCATAAAGTTGCTATATTGACAGTTTTGATATTTAAATGTTAATAAGGCTCATTTCCTAAACAATTTCACCTAAATTATACCATTAATATGAATTAATACCATACTGTGGGTCAAATCTAGGTCAGATATAAAATATAGGTAAAATCAAGGTCACACAAAAATTATATTTCATAATTTTGTTTTGATATACCTATCACTGACCATAGTTAGTAACTTCGGCACTGCATTACGTAACCATAAATGAAGCAACTCACCTGTATTTACTCGTTTCGCCATGAAGGCAACCAGCAACACAACTAGTAGTAGTATGATCAGCGGCATGATATCACCGCTATGTGTGAATTATGTCATCATTGAAGTTTATCGTAGCCGTAGCCGGCGTAGGCTAACAGAAGAGCAAACAGTTGAACGGTTGTACTGAAACATCTGACCTTGAGAAATATGGCTCTTTTTTTCAAATGTGCGCGTGCGTACAATTTGAACGCAAAAAGGCCGTAAGTGGGTCACGACACATGGCGAGGCTCCGCGCGACTGGAGCTGATTGGGGACTGGTCATTAAGAATAATATTCGATGGATGACAGTTGTAACTTCCGACTGATGAATACTAGGAAAATCAGGTCATAAATATCTTGTGTTATACCTTTCTTATCTTAAATGCCCGATTTAATATTGAGTTTACCCCACTGTCATAGACATATAGCGATTTGCGTAGTGCAGATAATAGACACTCCCCACATATTTAGGCCAGTGTGTGTCTTTTGCGGGATTTGTATTTTACAAACGTTGTGGTTTCGTTGTGGTTATCGAAGTGTCTACGCGTACGTGAGCCGTACGCTTAGACCCGTGGCCAAACCGTACGTGAGGATGCGCGCGCATCTGTTTTTCAATTTTGCGCGCGCATCTGGCCTCCCGTTGCCGCGTTGGCGCTCATCTTAAACGCATCGTCCGTTATGGCGGATTTTAGGGTAGGTACGATGTTTTCGACGTTAAATGAGCTGCAAACAGCCATCGTCATATACGAAAAGGAACATTTAGTCAACTTGTATAAGCGGAGTTCTAGGTCCATTGAATCACACAGGAAACGATGTCCCAAAGTCGCCGAAACAGCAAACAAACAACTTGTCTACGCCGAAATCGTCTACTGCTGTATTCACGGTGGAAAAAAGTTCAAATCCGCTGGCAAGGGTCAACGACTGGCTCATCAGTAAGTATTCTTTCCTACATTATATACATATATCATATAGGACAGACAAGGCACAAATGCAATGTAAATGTGCAACTTTCTTTGAGCCGCCTGGTAATGCCTGAAATCTATCAAAATGTCACTACTGCCACAGTGAACCTCGTCAGGTGGCGCCACATTGCTGCCGCTAAACCGCGGGGTCAGACCACAATATTATATATTGCAAAAACACAATAATTATATATTTAAGCCAGCATTATTCATTGCATCTGAGGCATTTCTGAGCAAACTTTCACTGACAATAGGCATTGCTGTCTAAGGATAAAATGACAGTTGTCAACACCGTACATCGACACGGCATGTCGCATTGTTATTTTCAGTACTACACAACAACAGTGTCCTGCTGGTGTCGAAAGATGCCACAAAGCTCGTCGTGATGAGCATCAATGAGGACCACAACCACCAAATGAACGAGGTACGCATGTTGCATGATTTAAAGGCAGGCATCCCCACATTACTTACAAGTTTAATTCTGAATATCGTTTTTTTATAATACAGCATTATTTGATAAAAAAAGGTATCCTTATTTAATTGGTATGCTATCCGTGTCGGTTTAGTCAATGCTGCCACCTCACGGATACTGGTTAATCTTGCCGTAATTTTGCTGTAAATTTGAATTTTTACTTACTTTTGTGTTAATACAAGTTCAATGTTTAATACTTTTCATATGATATTATTATCTTGTAAAAGTATATCGTTATTTTAATTTCATAGCTGGCCTGAGAGCCAATCAGCGTATCTACCCTAATCTGGTGTAAGGCTACCCGGATGTAGAAATTTAAGACCCATTAATTGATTGTGAAAAATTATGTCACTGAATCTTTGGGAAAATATATGCGAAAAATCTGTCAGCTATCCAATGACACCAAATTTTCTCATGTCAATAAAAATTGTTACGAGGGAAGTAGGTGCATTTGCTCCGAATTTTGGCCTTGGTTACCTGTAGGGTTAAACACATGCATAACAGTAACACCAGATGGTGGTAATCTGATAATGTTTATATATTTTGGCAGGCATTGTTCAAATACCTGCCACGACAGAGGCGCCTCGAACCTGAAATGGAGGCAGAAACAGGACGCCTGCTTGCACTACATGCAAACAGGAAGCTGGTGCAACAGCAGATCCGTGACCAAGGGGTAGAGGTCACGTTGAAGGACCTGCACAACATCAAGGCGCGGATAAGACCACAAGAGAGCAGCCATCTGCATTCGCTTCTCGCCGAAATGCAGAAGGAGGTAGGGGCCGTGACGGAATTGGTGGTAACTACCACAAACGAGCTAGTGGCCATCTCGTACCAAGACACGAAAATGCGCCAGGCCCAGGCACGCTTTCCAGAGCTGCTGCTTCTCGATGCCACCTATAAGCTCAATGACATGCGGATGCCGCTGTACGTGTTGGTGGTTGTGGACGGCAACGGTGAGAGTGTCGTCATCTGCTTGTGGATTGTGGCCAATGAGGAGCGTGCCACCATCAGTGGCCTGATGGACATCTTTGTCCGCAGCAATGATGCTGCCAACATCAAGTGTGTCATGGCAGACAAGGATATGACAGAGCGCGATGTCATCCGTGACAAGTTACCTGGAGCGGCCATCCAGATCTGTCTCTTTCACGTCCTGAGGACGTTTAGGAGAGAGGTGACGACGGAGAAACTGGGCGTCCGTTCAGATGAGCGCCTGGTATGCCTGGAGATACTACAGAAGATGGCGTATGCGGCTGGAGAAGTGGAATACGCCAAGCTGTACGTAGATCTCCAGCAGACTAGACATCCAGCAGTCATGACATACTTCGATGCCAACTGGCACACCATCAGGGAGCAGTGGGTGGAAGGCCGGAAGCTGCGCCAGAGAAGCTTCCTCACTCGCACGAACAATAGAGTGGAGAGCATCAACCAGAAACTTAAGAGTGTGATCACTAAATTCTCCAACATTGTGACCTTCTTCAAAGATCTGAAGGTTAGTGACAAAAAATGCGTGTGTATGCATCTGTGTGTACTACTTCTGTCAAAAACCTTGCCGTTTTTATTTTAAAATAATTAAGTACTGTTTTTTTTTAATCAGTTGCATTCGTTTTCTGAGTCAGCCTATCTGCTTCTGCATGTTTTTAATTTGTTATTTTTTTTATAGAAATTATTTGAAAATTTGTAGATATTTATTTCCTGCGCTGTCTGATGCAGGTTGCGTTGAACATGCTGGAGACAGAGAGAAACTACCGTGTGGCCAAGATCGTCCAGAAAACATTGGTAGTTAGGCATGCGATTGGATTTGCCGAGGTATGTTCATAATATTATAGGTATGTTCATAATATTATAGATACATAATTGTGTTGTATTTTCGTTTCAGCAGCCTTTCAGATACATTACAGGGAATTGTAGTTGTGGCATTGGCTCTAAATATTTGTCTTTCTTAATTCAGACATGTCGCTGAGCAGTTGTCTGCGGCACGACGCCATGACGGTGTGCACGATGCTACTACGTCCACTTGCTGCGACTGTGGCTTCTGGACGTCCATGGGCCTGCCATGTCGCCACATCTTCCGCCACAGAACAAGCGCAGGTGAAGACTTATTTGCTGGCCATCTAGCGTTGAAAAGGTGGCAGAAGGTCTTCTACCTGGAGAGTTACAGTATCACTAGGACAGTTTCTGCTGCGGCTAGTACCATCAGGTATTTGTGCTGATTTATTAACAATAATTTTTAACAGGTGAGTCTAGTTGAATAAATAATAAATAATAATGGAATAAATAAATAGTTATTAAATAAACAAATTGTATATAAGCATGATTCAATCTGAACTTTGGGATATTACGATCAAACATAAGGCGTCTGTTAATGCCTGTGATTGTTATGTTCAGCACACCATCGGTGATCAGCAGCTTAGTCACAGCAACCCGACTACCTGCACCCCGTCGCCCCCTATCTCAGCATGAGAAGCACCGCAAGGCCAGCCAGATTGCCCAGCGACTGGCAGCACTGGCAAGTGAGGTGACTGGTGTCCAGTTTGACTACCGCCTTCGTCAGCTGCAACTGCTGGAAGAGGAGTGGAAACTTCTGCCACCTTTGGTCGCTGAAATCCCCCCGG
Source organism: Oasisia sp. SBJ-2009 (assembly GCA_964017155.1). NCBI lineage: Eukaryota > Metazoa > Annelida > Polychaeta > Sabellida > Siboglinidae > Oasisia > Oasisia sp. SBJ-2009. Next base: position 5,669,973 of record OZ024866.1, on the reverse strand, counting down.
TTGCTGCTCGTGTGGTCGCTGAAATCCCCCCGGTTGCTGCTCGTGTGGTCGCTGATGTCCCCCCGGTTGCTGCTCGTGTCGTCGCCGACGTCCCCCCGGTTGCTGCTCGTGTCGTCGCCGACATCCCCCCGGTTGCTGCTCGTGTCGTCGCTGACGTCCCCCCGGTTGCTGCTCGTGTGGTCGCTGACGTCCCCCCGGTTGCTGCTCGTGTGGTCGCTGACGTCCCCCCGTTTGCTGCTCGTGTGGTCGCTGACGTCCCCCCGGTTGCAGCTCGTGTGGTCGCTGACGTCCCCCCGGTTGCTGCTCGTGTGGTCGCTGACGTCCCCCGGTTGCTGCTCGTGTGGTCGCTGTTGTCCCCCCGGTTGCTGCTCGTGTGGTCGCTGACGTCCCCCCGGTTGCTGCTCGTGTGGTCGCTGATGTCCCCCCGGTTGCTGCTCGTGTGGTCGCTGACGTCCCCCCGGTTGCTGCTCGTGTGGTCGCTGATGTCCCCCCGGTTGCTGCTCGTGTGGTCGCTGATGTCCCCCTGCACATCCCCCTCGCCGTTGTCCAGCCTGTCATGGACATCATGTGTATCGTCCCTGATCAGCAGGAATCGCAATGTTTACACCTGCATGACATCAAGATGCCTCCCCCCATTCGGAAGCGGGGTCGTCCGAAAGGTGCAGAGATGACAGTGGTTGGCCTGCGCAAGAAGCAAAAGATGATGACCCGTCCTGTGCCGTTCCTCAAGAAATCCCCCGAGGAGAAGGAGTCCAATACGTATTTTTAACAATAAGAAGAAAATAGTATCAACAGATGGATTGAGAAGTATTGTGACATGTATGCATTTTTCCCCAAAAGATGTACAAACAGGGCCAGGTATTTACCCAAGTGAAACAGTACTTTTTCCAGGATGGTTACTCAAGGGGACAAGTTGATAGAGTTGCTGTTTAGCATAGAAACTACAGACTACCATGTAATTCAATCACTGACCTAGATTCCGTATATTCTGTTTTCAGTCATTCTCCGATGGTTCTTCAAGGCAGACGTGGCAGAGGCAGCATTAGGAGGTGCAGACCTGATCCGTACCAACGCAGTGGAAAAGCGGCCGGAGATGGTTCCGATGAAATGCACAGATGAAAATGTGGACCTCAACCGGATCCGGAAATACTTCACCCTGGTCGGATGGGAGGCACTTTTGTGCGTTGTCCGAAAGGTCGCACAGAAGGGTGTGTGGAGGTGTAAGGTGTGTGATGGGGATGTAGACAGTGCTTTGACGGCAGGGTGGTCCCTGGGATGTGATGGTTGCCTTGATTGGTTTCATGGAAGATGTGTGGGCATCAGTACAGCGCCCAAAAAAACGACTTGGATTTGTAATGGGTGCTATGCATGTTTGTGAATCATGAGCATTATTCTGCTCAACACTAAACTGGAAAGAAAAAATGGGAAAAATGAAAAAAATAACTGGTCATTGTGCTTTATAGCTCGCAATGTATAAATGTGCAATATTTGAGAGTAGATTATATATAATGTTTTACATTTTAAAAGTGAGTTATGTATGCTTTATTTATAGTTCGTTATTTATACTACTACTAGACTAGCATTTAACATTTTTGTAAGATATTTTAAAATAAAATGTCATGGGTATTATTCTGCACTAGACTGGAACGAAAAAATGAAAACAAATAACTGGTCATTGTGCTTTTTAACTCTCAATGTGCAATATGTATATATGTGCAATATTTGGTGATGTACATGTTTTACACGTAGTGAGTATTATTTATGTACAAATGTTTTACATTCAGTGAGTTCTGTATGCTTTATAGTTCGTTATTTAGACTACTACTAGACTAGCATTTATAATTGTTGTTTATAATTACATGTGTTTGTTTCTTAATAAAAACACTTAATAAAAGTACTGACATTTTACTTTGTTTTGCGTTATTTAAATAATCAGTAATAATATGCGTCAACATGAGAAAGAAACTAAAGGCACACAAATCTCACGTAGTACAATAGAAATGAGTGCACCCGTTCGTACCACGCGCTGAAAAACTTATAGTTATACTTTCAGTCTAGATTTGTTTGCTAAGGATACGGCATGCATGCACGCGCGGAAAAACTCACGTGCGTTTAGATCCGAGTGCTAAAGACACGGCAGTAGAGCGTATGTAAATTCGAAATACGAATGCCATATAAATAGGCATGCGCGGGGAAACTCACGTACTTTTAGAACTGAGGGCTAAAGATACGGCTCACGTATGGAAATCATGCGCATGCGCTTATTGACTGCCGTACCTTTAGACAAATTATGCTAAAAATACAACTCACGTAACCGGAAATACAGACGTGCGCATGCGCAGAATGAATGCCGTACTTTTAGACTGGCGGTCTAAACGTACGGCTCACGTACGCGTAGCCACGGCCTTCGATAAACACTTATATCTGACAAGTTGTCTTAATGCACATACTTATAACACATGTATACGTTTGCCCCAAACAGGTTGTACTGCGCGAAAAATTGCACTTTTCATTATTAGTCAAGATCGCATGCTTAACATGTTCATTTGTTCATGGAATTCTTCCAGATTCCATGATATCTCTTATTTTGGTACCGGTTATCAAGGACAAAGCTGGTAAAATTACTTCAAAGGATAATTACCGACCTATCGCTCTTGCCAGTTTAGTCAGTAAAGTTGTTGAGATCATCGTTTTGTACCGATTATCAGGATACCTTTTGACCAATCCAAATCAATTTGGATTTAAAAAGAAACTTGGTACTGATCAGTGCATTTATGTTCTAAAGAAATAATTGATATACCTTAGCCTAGGATACCTTACCTTAGCCTAGGATACCTTAGGACGGTTCTGATCGCAGGATTCTGTGTTCCTCTATGATCAGCTCTTCGTTTTCATTATCTATTAATATTAAATCGCGTGTTCCGGTTCTATTGTTAGTAATTCTTAACGGTGCTTCGAAGTCATATAAAATATCCTGGTTATACCAAAAAAATTCTAGTCGTGTTTTAAATGAATTTAGAGATTTTGCTGTTACCACTCTGTCAGGGAGACTATTCCATGGTTCGGTAATTCGAATTGGAAATACCTTTTTTCTTAAGTTTAGTTTGGCTCTTTGTGTGAATAGTTTTAGAGAATGTCCTCTGTTTCCTGTTCTTTGTGATATCTCATTGTTTTTCAACAGATGTGGTACAGATTCGTGGTCATAAATGTTGTGTATTATTTTATAGACTTCTATCATGTCTCCTCTTAATCTTCGATATGCTAATGTAGGTAGTTTAAGCAATTTGAGTCTTTCTATATATGACAGGTCCCTCATACCTGGTAATTCTTTAGTGGCTCTTCTCTGAATATTTTCTAAGGCAATTTTGTGTTTTATTTGATATGGGTGCCATACTGCCATAGCATAGTCTAGGTGTGATCTAACCATTGTTTTGTAGAGTGGCAAAAAAGTATGTTTATCTAGAAATTGGAAGGTTCTTCTAATTATTTTGGTCATTTTAGTTGCCTTGTTTACCACTTGGCTTATATGTTGATCAAATGTGAGTTTTGAGTCAAAGGTTATCCCTGGGTCTTTTTGTTTATCATGTGTGTCTATTGTTTGTATGACATTGTTCATTGTTGTGTAGTATTGATTTTCACCTACATTATTTTTTTCCAATTTCCATATGTGTACATTTATCTGATATGTACAGAGTTTTAAATGGTAGTGTCTTTATCTGTTTTTTAGATGCCAGTAAGGCTTTTGATAGAGTGAATCATTCACTTCTCTTTGATAAGCTGTTGAAGCGAGGTGTTCCTGGCTACATTGTTAGGCTTCTCGTGTTCTGGTATACAAATCAGAAAATGTGTGATAGATGGGGTAATGTATACCCAGATTATTTTGGTGTTTCGAATGGTGTTAGACAAGGTGGTATTTTGTCACCACTTCTTTTCAATTTATATATAGATGATCTAAGTGATAGACTAAACAAACTGAAGATCGGGTGTTGTATAAATGGAACTGTGGTAAACCATATTATGTATGCAGATGATCTTGTTTTGATAGCGCCATCTGTTGCTGGCATGAATAAGATACTTAAATTGTGTGAAGGTTTTGGTTCCCAGCGCTTTTTGCTTCGTTTGGACAGCTCTGACAATGTCCTTGTACAGTCCATTCTCAGATCTAGTCTGAACTTTGTCTCTAGAATCAGAGTACACTGGATGAATATGCTTTACACAACCAACTTTACCTCTTACTGATAAAACATATTTTTCTTTTCTACGGGTTCCTGTTTGCAATATATATTTCCGTCCAATTTGTTTAGCGATCTGGGCTGAGAGTCCTGTGCTACTGTCTGTTGCTGGTGCTATGGACCAAAGTATTACTTGTATATGTTTATTTCATGTATACTGAAGAGTCTGGAATAAAGTTATTGTATTGTATTGTATTGTATTGTATTGTATTGTATTGTATTGTATTGTATTGTATTGTATTGTATTGTATTGTATTGTATTGTATTGTATTGAATTGTATCGCCAAACACAAGTACAAGGCGCCGATGCCATGGCAACCACCATAACAATCGATTAAAATTCATGATTTCCGTGAGCATTAATTGTCACCGGTAAAGTGTTCCACTCCTTCTGCTTGTAATATTCCTTCGGACAGTATAACTGAAATAGTTAGACTGGAACAGTTCGCTTATTACAACCAAAAAGAAAACGAAGTCGTATACGTTAACATGGAGAATATGGACTTCCTGCCCCCAATTGTCCCCAGCCTCGTTTTCGCGCGCGAGACTTACAGGCCCTAATTACCCGCTGAAATATTTGGTCGTCGAATGTGGTCACGTGCCACTTGCGGTCGTCGGTGACCAAACTCGAGCACCGGTAGGTCCGCCATTTTTTACTCATTTTCACTTCTCGTACGCTCCAATTTCGAGTTTTTACGCAAATGCCTGACGGCACGTTTCTTCCTCACTGCTCAGCACGTGTACTCGTAGAAGAGCGCGCCCGCAAACTACTTTTATTCGCGTCGCAAAATTCGAAGTGGACGGCGTGTTTTTTCGCTCGTTTCGACGGCCTACTTTTACACATTTCCATCCATCTAAATCACCGTACGCCTTCCCTTCTATAAAAACACTTTGTGCGTGCAACTATCAAAGTATTTTATCGAGTGTTCTCTGCCAAATTTGCATTAGTGAGTGTTGGTTTAGTATTTTCAACTATCCACGTACCGGTGTAACGGCTTTGAATATGTGTCGCCTACATATTTCGCTCCTTTTCTATCTGTCAAATAAAACGGTGAAACTTACCTCGATTTACGCGTCGATTTAGTATTTTTATCCACCTTTAACAATACGGAAACAACGTTTAGTTCTCACCCGAGTGTATGATTTGTCTTTATGGCACAAGCCGACGACGGATCCGCGGTTGGACGGCACGATTGAGACCATCGAAGGCTGCCCCCCCCCCCCCCCCCCCAAGCATCATCAGCCTAGACCCTAGTGTCACGACCCATTCGACAGTGACAGTGTGTTGTGTGTTTTTGTTCTAAATTATGCATGCCAATGATAAGATGTTGTTTGTCTGTTGACAGTTTGATTCTGTGTTGATTATCTTCATTGATTACTTGCCTGGATTGGATACGACATCACGTATGTATAACTTGACAGCATCTATGGCACACTTTGACGGCTAGCAATGGGTTCTGTTTTCATTAGCACATAACTGTCTGTTTCCTGCCACTACAAACCTGGCATACGTGTACTTTATCATGTTACTTGCATTACGTGTAATTCAGTTAATTGATGCACTTTGCCTTGTGAGTTGCATTAAGTTTAACTTGACTGTCTTGACAGCTTGCAAGTATAGCACAGTTTGACAGCCAGCTAGCATTACATTGTGCTTCAGTAGCAAATAACTTTCAGTTGCCTGCCACTACAATGTCAGCTTCAGCCTCCTATGCATTCTTTGCCATGTTACTTGCATTACATGTAATTCAGTCTATAGATGCATGCACTTCTTGTGAGTTGCCTTATGTTTAACTTGAAGGCGTCACATCATGCAGCACAGTTTGACAGCTAGCATTAACTTATGCTTTCATTAGCGTATATCTTTCAGTTGCCACTATAGTTTCGGCATATGTGTACTTTGCCATGTTACTTGCATTACGTATAATTCGGTGTATATAGATGCACTTGTCATTTTCAGGATGTTTAACTTGAAAATTTGAACATGTCGCTTATGTATGTTCTCATTGTTATTCTGTCACGTTACACATTGGTCACTTTGTATGCATAACGAATGTATTTCTTTTCATCGCAACTAATGCATTTGTCTTCACTACAAGTAATGCGTTTGTGTCTAATGATCTATGATGTTGCCATGCATTAGTTTAGTTAAATGCATGCTTTGCCCGTATACCAAAAAATACAAAAATGGTCTTGTGTGAGTGTTCGACTCCCTCCCGAGGTAAACGATGCAATGGTCAGTGCAAAGTGGGCAAATCACCCCATGGCCCCGCAAGACAATTAGTTGATTTTAATCAATCAATCTATCTATCTATCAATCAAATAAATCGAATCAATCAATTCAGTACACACTACACGTAGACTGCATACTTACTTCCCAAAATACGATTGACTCGTACATATTTCACGCTGGTTACGGATTCGGCACAATGATCGAAACAAGCAATTTTGGCTATAACAAAACAACACATGTAATACTAACAAAGACAAACCTTCTAGAAAATATCAATCTATAAAGACCAATTGCGTTGCTTCATACAACAATGCAGGCACAAAGCCTACAAATACTGCTCAATCTATCTATCGATCGATTATCACACACGAATACAAGCGTGCAGATGGTTTTTTATGTAATTTTAAAAACATTGTGTTTTTTAAGCACTTCTCAACGATGATGCGCTGCAAACAACCCCCGGACGAGCTACCGAAAATGGGTATCTTATGCACTATTCTAGTTGCCCCCGTATGTGCCTCGGTGAATTTTTCCATCTTTTTCTCTTTCCCTTTACTCCTTTTTTCCTTCCTTCTCTCTCTCCCTTCGTCTCGCCCCTTTATTTCTCCCTTTCCCCCATGTAGAGAAGAATCAGTCCCAGCTTCCCAGCAAGCAGGTGACAGTAAGTTCAGGGTGATATTGGAATTATCATTTGCACTGGACTAAAGTAGTAAAGTAAAGTAAAGGCAGTTCTTATATAGCGTAATATCCAGTCCTCAGGACCGCTCAAAGCGCTTTACACTTTACTTCCCTGACAGACCTATTCACTCAGACACCATCTCGGCTTCTCTGGGAAGCATCCAGCCATATGCTACAATTAATGCGCGAAGGCTGCTCGTACACAAATCCAACACTGTCTATAGCCAGGTACTCATTTATTCAGCTGAGTGAACTGGAGCAATGTAGAGTGAAAAAACTTGCCCAAGGTTTTAACGCCGCAGCCAGGATTCGAACCCGGGTTCGCGTAGTCGAGAGTCCGAAGCTCTACCCCTGAGCCACTGCGCTCCACTTATCATTTGCACTGGACTAAAGTAGTTCTTACATATACTCCTGCAGCACTAGAGCTGTGGTTAGACGTTGTCGTTGTACCCGTCTGATTTGTCATTCTGTGGTCCACACACGGATAGCCTAGTAGAGCAAGGACTAGGTCTAGGGCTACGCTCTAGTCTAGACCACGTGCGATGATGGCAATGTCAATGAATGGTTATATCAAAATTACTAAGATGTCAGTCTATAAATATTCGCATATTCACTACATAAAAGTGAAGATAAGTTCTTATAATTATAACCCAGTGTACAGTACTCAGGACTGCTCAAGGCACTTGACAATTTGTGCGCTGTTATCTGTGTATTCAAAGTTTAACAAGTTGCTGTCCAGAGCCAAGCTCCAGACGGAATGTGATCAAGGAAGCCTATGGCTTATCGAGTGTTCACTAAATTATAAATGTTTACATAAATTAGTATTATACATAAAAATATAAAAATACATAATACAGTCACACATGTTTTGGTGAACACATGGATGTTAGCTGTTCAGCTGGTTTACAAACTTTCAAATACGCCTGATGACCTGAAATGGGCTACAAACACACACTTTCAAGGGATAACTAACAATATCTATGGTTTTGGAAGACTTTTGCTCCTATTTTTTTTACCCGTCTACCACCCGTCCACCCATATTTCTACCCATCCATATTCGTTGTTACCCGTCCAAATGACGGGTGGACCTACATAAAGCTATGTTACTCTCTGTCTTCTGTCTGTCAACCATCCGTGTATTCCGTTACTGTGACTATCCAACTGATCATACGTTCCCCTATACCATAGGCTTTTAATTTAATTAACAGTCTGATGTGGCATTTTATCGAATGTTTTCTGAAAATCTAAGTATACTACATCCACCGGTGAACCATCTTAGTATCCACTTAGTATCTTCTAAAAAACATAAGAGATTGGATAGATAAGACCTAGCTTTTAGGAACCCATGTTCAGATTATTAATTTGTTTTTTTTTTACAAAAAAATATACCATGTGGCTTCTAATAAATGTTTCTAATAATTTCCATAATACTGATGTTAAGGTTACTGGTCTATACTTTTTTTAATAATGGTGTAACATTTGTGTCCTTCCATTCTGATGGAACAATTCCCTCTTTAAGTGACAGATTAAAAAATTAACAAGTCGATATATAAATATTTTATAAGTTTTCACTTGAGCACATGGGCGGCACGCTACAAGGGTCATTTTACACAACCTGAACATTTCCTGGCCAGCCTACTGAAATAGTCAGTCATTGGCTGTTAATGTTACGCAACTGTAAGTTCCAAATGTCTTTTGAATTATATATATTTATGTTTAAGCGACCAAACGTTTCACCTAAATACTGAAACATTCAGTTATCTATTTCTACTTGTGCACATATGACTTCTGTACCAACCAAATATTTCAGTGACAAAGAACAAATATTTCAATAACAAAAATATTTTGTTAAAACATATCACTGTGCTTTATTTGTTCTATAGCGTCTTTTCTTTTAAAATCACCTTTTGTTTTTTATTCATTGCTATTAAAAAGGGTATATATTTATTAATTTATTGCCGACACATTTCAGGTTGTGGCAACACTGCTCATCCAAGCAAGACAGGCATGCGAGAAGGAAAAGGAAAATAGCCTTATACACAACAGAAACGTTGTATCTGCTACCTAACAATTTAAAGAAATTGCCATCTTTGTAAGTACAAGAATTAGGATAACTTATCTAATTATATATGTATATGTGTATTTACAAGATATGGCAGTTGTTGATTAGTTTAAATCAGTGCAGTATGTATTACTAGCACCTGGATTGTGCTGCTGTTAAGTGAAAGGATAAATGTATGCCTACTAAAATGTAATGTCCTATCGCTACAATCTTTTAAAAGTGCTCTCTACATACATCGTTTGTCTAATCTAATATTTCTTTGTGCTGAACTCTACTATTTTAATAGCCTATTTAAATTGCATAGGCAAACTAATGAAGTTGCACAAGCAAATTCATTTTAAGCAACACACTTCTAAGGGGGTATTCTAACAATAATTCCTTGGAAAACTACTGAATCGATGAAAATAGTGCAGTTTATATGTATTATGATTTATCTGTATCAGGATGTCAATGACTTCTCCTCCTTAGATATGTTATACATCTCGTTGCAGAGCAACATACAAGAGCCTTGTCATTCCTGTTAGCACAGACTCTCGAGGCCCTCGGCCTGACCGAAGAAGATGCAAATGCAAGCAGTGGAATTTTTTTGAATAAACTGTGACAACTGACTTGATGTTCACTTCTATTCAATTAATGCACTCACAATCTAGGCAAAATTGGAGGAAACCCTAACATGTATCATTGAGCATAATAATATTATGCTTACAGGTAGATTATATTTATAAAGCAATTTTTTTTTAATTTCATTAATGACACTTACATTTATGACAGATACATTGGACAAATTATCTCACAATTCATTTGTCAGTACAAAACATACACCATCAGATGCTGAATATACAGATTGTGCCCAGGATAGTGCCTATAATATCCTAATCACAAAATCCTTAGTAAATTTATTATTATTACAATTAGAAGTCTAGTTGCTATTCCAAACATAAACCAGGACTTGTTCTGTATTACACATCTCCAACAAAAATGGACAAACCCTATTTTGAACCAATACAATGGTCCAGGGATACAAATCACATAACTTAGACACTTTACAGGTGTATTCTATAAATGTACGTTAGAAATCAGGAACAATCTGATGTTTTAGCCTGAATCATCTGCATTTTGGAACTGCACTGCGCTGCGCTGCGCTGCGCTGCGCTGCGCTGCGCTGCGCTGCGCTGCGCTGCGCTGCGCTGCGCTGCGCTGCGCTGCGCTGCGCTGCGCTGCGCTGCGCTGCGCTGCGCTGCGCTGCGCTGCGCTGCGCTGCGCTGCGCTGCGCTGCGCTGCGCTGCGCTGCGCTGCACTGCACTGCACTGCACTGATTTGCTTTGCTTTGCTTTGCTTTGCTTTGCTTTGCTTTGCTTTGCTTTGCTTTGCTTTGCTTTGCTTTGCTTTGCTTTGCTTTGCTTTGCTTTGCTTTGCTTTGCTTTGCTTTGCTTTGCTTTGCTTTGCTTTGCTTTGCTTTGCTTTGCTTTGCTTTGCTTTGCATTGCATTGCATTGCATTGCATTGCATTGCATTGCATTGCATTGCATTGCATTGCATTGCATTGCATTGCATTGCATTGCATTGCATTGCATTGCATTGCATTGCATTGCATTGCATTGCATTGCATTGCATTGCATTGCATTGCATTGCATTGCATTGCATTGCATTGCATTGCATTGCATTGCATTGCATTGCATTGCATTGCATTGCATTGCATTGCATTGCATTGCATTGCATTGCATTGCATTGCATTGCATTGCATTGCATTGCATTGCATTGCATTGCATCGCATGCAGTGCATACTACCATAGACTTG
>OZ024866.1:5513971-5653971 GCA_964017155.1 Oasisia sp. SBJ-2009 | reverse complement strand
GACGGGGGAGGAAGCGTCCCCCCACTTTTCATCTTGGGGGAAGCATACTTTTTCAGTTAAAGCAAAAATGTATACGCATATAGCGAGGCTGATAACTCCTTTCTTCTAAGAAAAACCTTCATCGGTCTAGTGGTAAATTAATATACAAGTTCAGATATAAACTTCCGACTACCCAGTGGAAAGTCACTAGATAAATTGCTTGTTTGGCCGCAGCGCGCAACAATCATTTTGCACCCTGGAATTGATATGTTAATAGGCACGAGCCATCAAGCACATCATAGATTATTATTTTGTGTATGCCCTGTCACCCCTTGGAATAAAGCCTTGTCGGATACTTATCGCCTACAGCTGATTCCTGCACTTTGTGTAATTTGATCCCATTTGAGTGATAACAAATGTCTTTGCCAAAAGATGGGATTGGGAAGTCCTACCCCTGTAAACTCTGCATCTTGTTACTCTGTGAATCAGGCAAAAAGCAGTGGCCTAGCCACGATTTTCCATTGGAGGGGCGACCCGACGACAAAGCAGGCTATATGAGGATGATGATTACGGGGGGGGGGGCAAACGCTTGGAGGAAGGTCGAAAGGGTGATCGGAACTAAACGCATATCACGGAAACGTAAAGGAAATGTGCTTAGCTCGTTTGTTACCCCGGCATTCACGAATGCACTCGTGACGGTGGCACTAACAAATACACAACAGAAGGTCATGGATTGCGAGAAAAAACTGGTAAAATAATCATGGGAACTAAGAGAGCTGATCAGAGAAAATGGATGACATGAGAGTATGGGATGGAGTGAAGGAAAGTTCTAAAAGGAAATTGGTGAGGAGTACATGGGCTTGTCAAGTGGAAAAAAATGGGAGATGAAAAATGGCAAAGAGAGCATGTGCCCATAAAGGGCGAGGAAGACCGACATTGCAATGGGAGATTGCGTTAAAAGTGACCTAGAAAGAGTAGGAGAAGAATGGGATAAAATATATAGTTAGAAGGAATTTGAGAATACTGAAAGAGAACTAGTAAGAGAAAAGTGATAGGAAGAAAAAAGACGATGGAAAAGGAAATAATGTCAACTCATTCCTGACGGCAGTGATGACTCTATAAACCAGGCAGCCAGATATTGGTCCTTCGTTCCCCACCATCCTAGTGTTTTCCTGGATTGGGGTGGCAATGCCCCTCCCTCTGGCTACGCCACTGGTAAGCAATTATCGGTCCAACGTCTATCCTCAATGTTTTCAGTATGTGTGTGATTGGGGCGGGCCATGGCCCCCATTCAAATACATGTAGCCAACATTACTATTTTAAATAGCATAGCATACAGGCCTTGGTTTATTTTAGAATTAGCACCAGACCAATAAAAGATTGTGTTTTATATTTTCTAAAACAGTTATATGTATTTCAGGTCAGACACACGCAATCACACACATACACACACACACACACATACTGACACACACACACACGCACACACGCACAAACGCTCACACGCGCGCACACGCACACACGCACACACGCGCACACACGCACACACGCACACACGCACACATAGACACGCACACACGCACGCACGCACGCACACACACACACACACACACACACACACATATATATATATATTATATATTAATGTCCAAAAAATATACATATATAATATATATATATATATATATATATATATATATATATATATATATATATAATAATAAGGTTTATTTCAGACAAGACGTCCATATATGTATACATAAAATACAATTAAAAAAAAAGAAAAGTACAATACATATAATACAATCAAAGCAATGAGATCAACGTAAAAATATAAGTGTAAAATTTAAAAAGTTATGTCTAAATATATGAGGAAATGAATTAAATAAGTTGTAAAAATAAATATAAAATAAAATAAAAAATGATTAAAAAATAAATACAATACTAATGACATGTGTACAATAAAGACCTCCAGTATGAGTACAAATGGCTCTTAAAATGAATGTCGGTATGAAGGTAATTAATAAAAAGGATATTATCTGACTGATGAAGACGACATAAAAGACTGAATATTGATGAACGAATGCGTTCATTGAAGGATTTAATATAGTTGGTGGCAAACATAAAACTTGCACTACATCTTGGGGGTAAGTTTAGTAAAATTCTGAGGCTATTATTGTATGCGACAGTAATGCTTTTGAGGCTATATTTTTTGAATGTGCACCAAAGACTAGAAGTATACATAGGAGCACAGTATGCTTGAAATAAAATAATTTTGGTAGAAATATTACAAAGACAAAATTTTCGAGCTAATACATTGGCTTGGGCATAAAGGCATCTTTTTTGTCTGGCAATGTCGTCATCATCAGTCAGGTTATTGTTGATTATATGACCAAGATATTTACATTTTGTAGTATAAGGTAATGGATGGTTATCGAGATGGATACAATGAAAATGTTTCCTGTCCTGGGATTGGTTGTCAATAACCATACAAAAGGACTTCTTGGCATTATAAGTAATATTGAACAATTCGCCATACTTGGCACAACAATCAGTAAGTTTTCTCAAACCAGCAACACTGGGAGAAAAAATACAGAGGTCATCAGCATACATCAAGTGAATACATACATACATGTATATATAACCTTTTAAAACTGGATCGACGCCCAAGGCAATCAGGAAGATATATTTTTCTAAGCCGACATGCCGGAGCAATAATAATTAGTGTACGTATGCTAGGAAGTATTCATATGTTGGTGGACACTAATAAATGGACATTAATTATTGATTAGAAAGTATAACAAAACCACGGAAACGCTAAATGTCGCCACCTTCTGGATAAATTACATAACTAGCCGTAATTAAATGTATTCCGGTAGAAGACATGCTTGTCGCAATCACTTAATAATGCAATTATAGCATGTTGTTGTGTATTCATTTTGATTAATATGATTTAGTAACATTTAAATGATGTCACTCGATCAATTTAGACATTAATGCTTTTATGTATATAGCAAATGATTTCAATATAGGATAAATGCAAGTGAGCTACTGGCCCGATCATATGTGAAAAAGATGTAACCTCTTCCATGACGGACCATGTCCGTAGATGAGCCAAACTATGTTTTGCTAAACAGTACTATGGGATTTAAGTAATATTACATATTTATGTAAAGCAATACCGTAATTTCGATCTGACAAACATTACACGAATAATTCGCATCTCCACCATTGTCTATAACCCATCAGTCAAACTGCAACAGACGAAGGTACATCAAGCTATGTCCCGTCTAGTTGGCCTAGATAAGTATACATTTTTCACATAATTAACAACAAATCCACAACCCTTGCGCGTTATCAAAAACGCCAATTACGACTAATACGTTGCAATCAGGAACATATATTTTCTAAGCCGACATGCCGGAGCAATAATAATTAGTGTACGAATGCTAGAAAGTATTCATATGTTGCTGGAGACTAATAAACGGACATTAACTGTTGATTAGAAAGTATAACAAAACATGAAGGAATCCATTTTTGACGTATCCACGGAAACGTTAAATGTCGCCACCTTCTGGATAAATTACGTAACTAGCCGTAAATGTATTCCGGTAGACGGAATGCTTGTCGCAATCACTTAATAATGCAATTATAGCATGTAGTTGTGTATTACCTTACCTTAGGATACCTTAGGACGGTTCTGATCGTAGGATTCTGTATTCCTCTGTGATCAGCTCTTCGTTTTCATTATCTATTAATATTAAATCGCGTGTTCCGGTTCTATTGTTAGTAATTCTTAACGGTGCTTCGAAGTCATATACAATATCCTGGTTATACCCAAATTTGTCTAGTCGTGTTTTAAATGACTTTAGAGATTTTGCTGTTACCACTGTATCAGGGAGACTATTCCATGGTTCGGTAATTCGAATTGGAAATACATTTGTTCTTAAGTTTAGTTTGGCTCTTTGTGTGAATAGTTTTAGAGAATGTCCTCTGTTTCCTGTTCTTTGTGATATCTCATTGTTTTTAACAGATTTGGTACAGATTCGTGGTCATAAATGTTGTGTATTATTTTTATGGACTTCTATCATGTCTCCTCTTAATCTTCGATATGCTAATGTAGGCAGTTTAGGCAATTTGAGTCTTTCTATATATGATAGGTCCCTCATACCTGGTAATTCTTTAGTGGCTCTTCTCTGAATATTTTCTAAGGCAATTTTGTGTTTTATCTTATATGGATGCCATACTGCCATAGCATAGTCTAGGTGTGATGTAACCATTGGTTTATAGAGTGGCAAAAAAGTATGTTTATCTAGAAATTGGAAGGTTCTTCTAATTATTTTGGTCATTTTAGTTGCCGTGTTTACCACTTGGCTTATATGTTGATCAAATGTGAGTTTTTAGTCAAAGGTTACCCTTAGATCTTTTTGTTTATCATGTGTGTCTATTGTTTTTGTGACATTGTTCAGTGTTGTGTAGTATTGATTTTCACCTACATTATTTTTCCCAATTTCCATATGTGTACATTTATCTGGGTGTAGTGTGAGCATCCAATCATGACTCCATTTTTCTATGGTGGTTATGTCCTGTTGTAGTATATCTTGGTCATTCGTATTTATTATGGATCTAAGTATTTTAATGTCATCAGTAAATAGAAATGTGTCCGATTGAGTAAGGTCTGGTAAGTCGTTTATGTATAATACAAAGAGTAGATGTCCTATGACTGTTCCCTGCGGTATTCCAGATGTTGGGTCATTTCACGGTAACAGGCATATTTCGTCCAGAGTAAAAAAATATTTTCGACCATAATATTTATCGCATTTTCGGCGTTAGTTAGGAAGCTTAAAGTGAAAAAAGGCAACAGTTTAGTGTTATGCACCTAAAAGAGTTTACACTAGCTAATCATTTGCATCTACAATCCAATTTTTCACCTTAGTGGTTACCTCAGAAAGTGGTCTTAAAGTGGGAAAATCTAGCTAAATCACCGACTCCATGAACCGGCCCATCTTGGACCTTGCAACCAATCACAACCCAGCAGTTTGGAAAAGTAATACGTCAGAGAGTCGTCTGCTGGTTCAGCTGTCATAACAGAGAGCCAAGCGGTACGCTAAAAGTTGCCTTACGTCGGTTTACCACGAAATCGCGACAGCAATATGCCACAGTGTTCCTCATACGCTTATGGTAACAGTACAGTGAAAGACAGTATCACTAAGATGTCTTCTTGTTAGCCTTTGAATCGAGCAGAACTGAAACAGTGTTTCGGTGGATTCGTTGGGACAGTCACAGATACAGCGCGGATCCTAGACGACCCGATTTGATTGACCTAACCATCAAAACGACCACCAACAGCCGCCAAACTTCTCCTCACATATCTTACATACATATGCATACACTATGTTATGAAATAAAATCTCTTGCATTCCTCTAACAAAGAAAATTCACACACAAAAACGCGCACACCTCGAGTACAACTTGTTCGGCCGCCCAGCGGTACCATAAAATCGCTTTTAAAAGCTTTACACAAAATACCGCTAGACGCCGCGTTTCTGACTGCGAATATTTAATTGTTTTACTTCACACGCGCGAAATAGTTTAATTACTTATAAATAATATAATAATTAATTATTATCATCACTATGATTTGCAGGAAATTATAAGTTTTATTATTTTTATATCGATATTTTATTTTTATAATTGTTCATATATGTTTCTAGTATATTTATGTTTTTTTCTTCTGGTGTGTTTTTGTTTTTTTAGCATTTTAATGTATGTAAAACGCCATGAACAATTTTAAATTGGATGTGGCGCGATATTAAATAAACAAACACAAATTGTTATTATAATATAATATTTTATTTATGTAGCGCCACATCCATAATTGTTTGTGGCGCTTCACAACATAATGCTATTAAAAGTACAATAAAGAGAAAACTACCCACAGATAATATTATTTAAAAATAAATAATGACAATACATGTTTCTATATCATTAATTAAGCTGACCTACCAGTCATAAATAAACATACAAATTACATAACAACAATTGTAATAAATGAATATAAAAGTATGGTTATTAGTAATAAATAATTAAAGTAGTAAAATAAGTACGACGTAATAATAATTTTCATTCATCACATACACAACCATTATGCATAAGAACATATTACTGAAGCTATTTGTTCTACTAATGAATGACATTTCCACCACCAGATATGTAATAATTATTATTTTTGGACAAGTCACTTTATTAATTATCGGAACAATAAATCACTAAAATGCAAAAAGGAATATGAATATATGGGAAATATTATGGTGGTAGAAAAAGAAGGATTTAAAAACAGTAATATTAACATGTTATTGTTTTAGTTATTATTGTCAAAACATCGCTTATGTAATATAAGCTTGCATGCTCGCAGTACACGCGGGATGTTTATAGAAATATTGAGAAAATAAACAATGTGACATCATTGAAAAACACGTAATTTCCTTTTTCTTTTATAACTAATAGGCAATTTTGGATAATTATGCACACATGTATTTTTTATATTTATTTTTAAATATTACCTGTGGGTAGCATTCTTATTATTGCATATACTTTAATAACAGTATGTTGAATAGAAGAGAAGAGAATTGTGGATTTGGCGCTATATAAAAGAAACTAATAAAATTATATATTTGTATATTAAATTGTTATTTTTGATCAAATCTATTAGACCCATATCACCAAAGCGTTGCTTTAGTTTGCCGTTTAACATTTTCTGCAGATCACAGTGATGCAGCTAATTATTATTATATTATTTATAATTAATTAAACTAATTCGCGCGTGCGAATGCAGTAAGGTTAATAAATATTCGCGCGCCATCTAGCGGTATTTTGTGTAAAGCTAACTTATAATAGCGAGTTTACGGTAGTCGAAGTTGTCGAGTTGCCGTTCACCAAGATTTGCGTTTCTTTTGTGAATTTTCTTCGTTAGAGGAATACAAATGATTTTTTTGTAATGTAGTGTATGTATATGTATGTAAGACATATGGGGAGAAGTTTGGCGGCTGTTGGCGGTCGTTTTCGTGGTTAGGTTAGAAAGTAACATATAATAATACGCATGCACAGTTCACGCCGACCAAGACGACTCTCTGACGTCATTTTTTTCCTAAAATGGCGTAGTCTGTAGACTTTCTATGTCTATGTGTTCTACATTTTTTTCCTGGTAAACCACTGACGTTAAAAATATGATTGTTGTTGGAAGTTGTTACTTTTTATTAACTCTGTTAATCCCATATGATCAAAACATTGACTTATTTTTCCCTTTAATATAGTGAGTGACTAATCCAATAAGCAGCAGTGACCTTTGGCATCGTTTCCTATTTATTTTTTATTTTATTAGCATGACGTCATGAATGAATGTCATCTACGTCACAAAAATATTTCCAGATTGATGTCCATTTATTACTCCTTTTCTAAACATATTTTCTTATAATTTGTGTCCCACTTTATTTACGTACTGTTGCAAAAGTTGTGTTCAGTGATTATTCGGCTCTTGTTACACAGCCGAATACCATTGAACCTCTCGAAGCGCCTACTGTCTCATATATCTGACATGGGCGAAAATCAGAAGTAGTCAGTTATTGTTTTGAGACTTATATACACCTCATGTTGCTGTAGGTTTATTCATGAAGGAAAACGAGTCGATTTTCTGTATGAACCGGTGTGTATTCATTAGATCAGTTAGTTAAGTTTCGAGATATTAAATAAAATATACGCCGTGACGTAGATGACTTGTCGTGACGTAGGTTACACCCCGTGACGTAGATGACATATCTATGTTGATGACTCGGATTAACAAAGTGATACTGCAACTATTCGTTGATTCCTGGATGCAAAACGCATGCTTGTGCAATCCGCCAAAGTGGACGGTTTTGACTTCGGTAGATTACCCACATTGTCTTCCTGGAGATTCTCCCCAAGGCCACGCAGAATGGCGTAGTTCAGGCTAGTGTTGAATGTATTGGTTGTTAGGCATGGTTTCAGCTTCCAAATTTCGTGTAGAAGTTGTTTTTCTTTTAGTCATGCAAGATTCCTACATGCGCATCTTCATGCGTTTTACTGAGTTGTCTTCTAAATCCGTTTTGACCCATGCATTTTCTTAGGCTACCAACTGGTCACAGCTTATGACGTTGCTGTTCGTGTCCGGGGTACGCAATATTCTCATCTCTTCTCATACAATTCAGTATGCTGATGACTGTGACATTCTTGCCCACACAGCAGAATAACTTCAAACTAGCTTATCAAAGTATATTCATGACTTTCCATCAACATAAGAAAAACCAACATCATCTACCAATCCGCTCCTGGCAACAATGACATGACATTAAAACATATGGAACAACCCTAGACATTGTTGAACATTTCCCTTACTTAACTGGGGAGTCATCTATCCCAGAAGTCAACTATCGAAGCAGAAATTCAGCATCGTAATATCCTGTACCATCACATCCTTCATGGTCTGCGTAACCGAGTCACCCACAACCTCATGGAAGACACAAAGGTGATGTTCTATAAAGCCGTTTGTACTATCACTCTACATGAGCGAGGGGTGGGTTACACATCGATGTCATCTGAAGACCATAAAGACTGTCCACCAAAGTTGTCTCAGACAGATTTTTTGGTATCCTATGGGAAGATCACCGTCCCAACGCCAGTGTCTTCTTGGAAGCCAACACAACTATAGTATTGAGGCAATGATAATGCAGAACCAATTCAGCTGCGGACTGGCCGCTGTGATAGAATGTCGGATAGCCGCCTTCCCCGATAAGTTTTGTTTAACACATGCTAACACGTGGCATGAGAACAAGTGGTTACAGCCAGAGAAAACGATTCTAATGGACTGCTAAACATTACATGAAGAAAAGCCAAATTTACTTGGGAAGAAAACCGTGAGGACCATTCATTTAGCCGCCGTAGCATATGCGAGGCAACTGCCACACTTGAAACATCATTTTCTTCACGAGGTGGAGAAACAGCAGAAGAGAAATGACAAGGGAGATGTCCAAATAGTATCACGTCTCCCTTCCACCTGACACCTCCTGCCAACACTGCAACAAGATCTGCAGATCAATAATCGGGCTCTGGAGTCACCTCAGGATACACATGACAGACGTCTGAAAGACGCAATTCTCATTTCGATGGACCGCTGATGATGATTATATGTTCTCAATAAAGTGTCTCTTCCATCATCTCCACGCTATTGTGTCACTGTACATATACGTGTTGCGGTCGTCTTCAGTGTTTGCCGTAGCCCATGCCAATGTCATTGTGCTCATGGGGGCCTAGTGCAATTTTGCATATGATATCATCATGGTGTCCGAGAGCAAACCGTTCTTTTTCCTCAAGTTGTTTCATTTATGTGACGGTATCTTGCTTGCTATGTGTGATGTAACTGTAGTTGTTACGCTAGTAGAATCTACGGTTAACCTATGCACTTGTTGTTCACCTGACATGCTTTAAAATGGCGTTTACTTCGTGCCCTTTTTCCGATTAACAGGCGAATGCGAGTCGTCTATAATATAGCAGTCGATGCTTCTGCAATGTCTTTCCCGTAGTCAGTCTCTTGATGAACTGATTAGTATAGCAGCAGTTACTATGATATTTCGACCCCAGCTCCTTTGTAAGGGCATTATGAAACGGAAGCCTCTGAAGACATTTTCGTGTTTCGCGATGATGCATTCATGAATCTGTTGTTCTTTGTGTAATAAATGCCGTTGCTATGTAGTTTCCATGTCAACCCCTTTATAGCGCTTCTTGTAGCGTTGAGATGGTCTCCTTCAGGTGGCTCGACTTTCTGTCAGTTTGCCAATCCGTTTGTACGCCTTTGCTCGGTCTTGCAGAGCATTGTTTCGACCACGTTCACGGGGTTGTGGGGTTGAGGCTGTTCAATGAAGTTGCTTGAGCGAAGGAATTTCGCTTGACGACTACGCGAAGACATTTGGTTGCTTCTCCAACTGCACCTAATTTGATGCTGCACGCAAGTTTGCTTGTTGTCTGCAACTTATGTGTATATAGGCCTACTGGTTTCTTCGGCATTTTCTTTCTTTCTAAATAAATTCTTCATGGCCAGCCTGGTTCGCTTGTTTAGATTCTTTTGTACCGTTGTACAGCAGTTATGTCAATGTCTGAAAATGGAAAATATCAACAGATATTAACTTAATTTATCAAAGATGATAATTATCCAATTTCAGCTAATCCTGTCACCGTTTTATCTTAATTACAACTACGTTTGTCATCTACGTCACCCTCCATGTCATCTCCGTCACGACAAATATGTGACGTAGATGACTGTGACGTAGATGACGTGCCTTGCGAGTCATGGCCAATATCATGTCTGTCGTTGGCTTAACTAGCGTATGCAATTTCTGATTGAGTTGATTGACACCACTTACCACGTGATTATCAACAATTCTGTTTGTCTGACCTGTATAGCACGCGGTGCGGACTGTTCGTAGATGACATGGAATAAACCTACTCACCTGACTCCTGCCCTGAAATGTTTTGGAGTTGTTTCCAATATGCATATATGGCGGTAACGTAATTGTGATTCCACGTGGATGTGGTCGTTCTTCCGACTCTGGACAGGGGTGGCATCAAAGTTGTCGTGACGTAGATGACATGGAACCAGGGGACATATATTTTTATGTTGAAAATCATCGACTACTCAAACAATCTAATAAATAATGCTGTTTTTGGACAAATATGAAGAGAGGCGTCGCAATGAGAACCTTACGCAATATATTTATTATTTAATGTGGAATTATTACACCTTTATAATAACGTGCAAATTGACGACCAGGCGTTGGGGACAGCCACTTTTCGATGACGTAGACTGGGAGATATAACGATAAATAACTAGAATAACGACTTAGAATGCCATTATTACATTAGAAATGAAGAACAATAGTGTATAAAGCGCCACATATAAGAAATATAGTTTTACGAGATTTCTTTGTCAAATATTTCTATACAAAAGAGCCGGGACACCATTTAGCCCGGTTACCGTGAAATGACCCTGTTACATCATGCCAATTCGACTCTATTCCATTTACTGCCTTCTTCTGTTTGAGATGAAAGCCTCTATCTAGTTTACTATTTTTTTACTAATATTTAGACTGTTTAATTTACTTATTAGTCTTTTGTGTGGTACAGTGTCGAAGGCCTTTTAAAAGTCAATGTATATAACATCTGTGTGGTACGTGGCCTCTGTCTATTTCATAGGTCCATGTATCTAGTTTTGTTATTAGTTGTAAAACTGTAGATCTGCCAGAAATAAAGCCATACTGTTTTGAACTGAAAATACCATTTTCTTTCCTATAACTGGTAATGTGATTTCTGACTATGTTTTCCATGCATTTGCAGACTATGCTTGTTAGACTTATTGGACGGTAATTACTGGCTAATTTTTTATTTCCATTTTTGTAGATTGGTGATATCTTTGCATCCT
Source organism: Oasisia sp. SBJ-2009 (assembly GCA_964017155.1). Taxonomy (NCBI): domain Eukaryota; kingdom Metazoa; phylum Annelida; class Polychaeta; order Sabellida; family Siboglinidae; genus Oasisia; species Oasisia sp. SBJ-2009. The sequence goes on along the minus strand of OZ024866.1, from coordinate 5,642,504 downwards.
TCCAATCATCAGGCATACAATATGTTTTTATTGATGTTTCAAATATTTTACATAGAGGGTGACAAATTACATTTGACAGCTCCATTAGTAGCCTAGTGCTTATTTCGTCAGGACCAGGTGATTTACTAATGTTAAGTTCTTTTAAATTTGATAATATTGTGTTTTCAGTTATAGTTAATTTATCCATTTCTGTTTTGTTGGTAACTGTGGGCATAGTTGGAATATACCCTGGCTGTTCTGTAGTAAATACACTAGAGACCGAAGTAGTCTGCAAATATATTTGCGTTTTCTTCATCTTTTGTTGTTGTTTGTGATTTTGAATCTGTGTAATCTGAGTTTAATTCACCGATTCCTTGTTTGATTGTAGTTTTGGATTTGTAGTATCTCCAGAATACTACATATATATATATACTTGGGTTTTTCTTTGTCTGGTTTGCTAAGTTTCGTTCAAACTCCTTTAGGAGCTTTCTTGTTAATGCTCTGAGTTTATTTCTACTTTTGCAGTATTCTAGATACTTAGTCCCATCCCTGATCTCCATATATCTTGTCCATAGTCTATTTTTACGTCTGATTAGCTTTCTGGTGTTAGCGTTTTTAAAGGGAAGTTTCCCTTTCCATTACTTGAGACTTCCTTTTGAAGTACATATTTATCTTCTAATGTATGTAATATTGTTTTAAGGATCTCCCATTGATCATTTACATTGTCCTTACAAAGTCTGAATTCATCTTCCCAGTTGATGTGTGCGAGGTCGGTCGTCATTTCATCATAATTAGCCATGTTGAAAGGCGTTCTCTTTTTTGTATACTTGTTTATGGCGACATTGCAGAGAATGTTAAAGAACAAAAAAGTTAACTGTTTCGTGGCGCATACACCTAATAGAGTTAATATAAAGTAACAATTTCCATATATACTCAATTTTTTAACGCCAGCGGTTGTTGACCCTTAACAACGTCGCAGGAAGCTGACCGGCTTCAGCAGAGACATAGAATGCCGCACGCTGAATGGCCAAGCCAAGTTAACCCTTCATCTATGGCGGCGTCTAGACCATCGTGGATTTCGTTAGAATTTTAGAATTTGAAGTCACATTCTGAGTAAACCGCTGACGTTAAAAAATTGAGTATATGTGGAAATTGTTACTTTGTACAAACTCTATTAGGTGTATGACGCGAAACCGTAGTCTTTTTTGTCCTTTAAATCTGATGACACTGTGGTCACTTTTACCCAAAGGGCTATAGTATTTAATTTAATCTAAATTGTCTTCCTCATTTGATAAGATTAAATCTAAGAGATTTGACTTATTTGTTCCTCTTCCTCTAGTTGGTTTTTTAACATGTTGGAACATAAAGTTGTTCCTGAGGCATTCGATGAATTTAAAAGGTATATTATTTGGGTTTTCTGATTTGGTTGTCCAAAAATCCCAGTGCAAGTTTTATGTTTGCCACCAACTATATTAAATCCTTCAATGAACGCATTCGTTCATCAATATTCAGTCTTTTATATCGTCTTCATCAGTCAGATAATATCCTTTTTATTAATTACCTTCATACCGATATTCATTTTAAGAGCCATATGTACTCATACTGGAGGTCGTTGTTGTACACATGTCATTAGTATTGTATTTATTTTTGAATCAATTGTTTTTAATATTTATTTTTACAACTTATTTAATTCATTTCCTCATATATTTAGACATAACTTTTTTAAATTTTACACTTATATTTTTACGTTGATCTCATTGCTTTGATTGTATTATATGTATTGTACTTTTCAATTTTTTGTTATTGTATTTTATGTATACATATATGGACGTCTTGTCTGAAATAAACCTTATTATTATTATTATTATGTCTGGTAGATTGTAATCACCTGTGAGTACAATATGTGTATATTTAAGTTTGGACACTGACCCAATCATATTTAGGAGTTCAGTGTTGTTTTCCTCTGTCCCCCCAACACTTCTATACAAACATCCAAATAGTAGTTTTGTTTTGTTTTTAAGTTTGACATCTATAAATAAGCATTCTTTGAAAGTTGTGAGAATATTTATTTGTTCTGCCTGTAGGGTACTAATTGTATAAATGATGTATTCTTTTATGGAAAATTCTGGGATTGTTACATTGCATTTTGGGTTTTGGGGTTTTACCTCGTTTATAGCAATTATGTGGGGTCTTAATTCTTCAATCTTAGCTACTAGTATTAATTTGTATTAATGCAATTTAGTAACATTGATATGATGTCGTACGATCAATTTAGACATTAATGCTTTTATGTATTTAGCAAATTATTTCTATATAGGTTAAATGCAAGTGAGCTACTGGCCCGATCATATGTAAAAACTTGTAACCTCTTCCAAGACCATGTCCGTAGATGACCCAAACTATGTTTTGCTAAAAAAAGTACTAGGGGATTGAAGTAATATCATATTATGTATTCATATATATATATATATATATATATATATATATATATATATATATATATATACACACACACACACACACACACACACACACACACACACACACACACACACACATATAATTTATTTATATATAATATTTAAAATAATTATAATAAATGACATTAGTAATAATTTTAATCTATTTAAAAAATAAAATATGACAATAACATTAAAATATATACAAATGCATTTAAATAGTTTGTATTATAATATTTATAATATATATTATATTTCATTATACAGAATTGCTAAATAGCTTCACGTCCACCAAACTCCACTGTTGCGTATAACTTCGCCGAAGATTTGAAGGAATAACAGTGCTGTCACCTAACGGAGCCTGGTTAATCACTGCATCCGCCCCTGGAGAAAGTTCAAAGTTCGCGTGGCTTGTTTCCGGAAGTAACTTGTTATTTTATGAAGGAAAGATGGCTTGCTCGTGGGTTCTTAGTTTTTGAAATGGTTTCACGTGGTATGCTGTCGTTCAGGCAATGTAGCTAACTCGCTAGATGTTTGTAGTAATGTTATAAATACACACAGACAGCGGTTACTTTGGAGCACGACATGGAGAATGTGCCACTCGGTGGTCGCACTGACTGACACTGACAGTCACAGACACAGTGACAGTGTCAGCGAGCGAGTGAGTGACACAGCCAGTGACAGTGTCAGCGTCCGTGACGGAGTGACACTGGCGGAGACATACGTAAATATGTCTTTTCACTGCAGCAGGAATACATGGTAAGTCCTAGTTTGAGCAGAATATACGAGGTACTTTTGTAGTTTTGACCCGCACGTAGAACCCCCTCCTCCCCCATCAAAGGTAAAGCAGTCCCTTACCGGCCTTATTCACTAATTTTCACATCATTTACTATATTATCTAATAACTATTCTAAAGTTAAACGAAGTGGTTACGTAGCCGAGCATCGGAACCCTGACCCTGTACCTCGGCGTTATAGGTCCGAGCACTTCCGCTTTTTCTCACGGCAGCTGAGCATGGGTTGAGGTTGGGATGAACGTAGGCGATGGTTTTGACGCAAATAAAGGAACTAAAACAGCCGTGCATCTCTACATTGACCACAGGTGGGACTGTAAGACATAGGCTGCGTCGGTGGCTCTATATCCTGGCAGCGCTGGCTGGCAAGATTAAGCCAGAGCACAAGTACTTCAAAGACAAATGCCAGTCGATTCGGCTCACAGACAACTCAGCCGGGGCCGAGCCGGCTCAAGATAATTCGTCGCCGATCATGAGACGACGTCCATTTGAGACAACTGGGGACATTTGTTTAAATTTTGCACCACCTCAATTTTGCTGTTATCACTATCTTTATCGAATTGCAATATGACATTCTTAACCACAGAATAAGTGTCAGTTTTATATTACAATAATAATATAATTCATGCTTAATGTTATTATACTAGTTATTGTTTTGCTTGATTCATTTTATATTAGTGAAATAGTTATGTGCATTATTACGTTTTTAATACAATATTTATTTATATAAATATAATATAAATTACATTAGTGCAATACGCGAGTATGATTTACATTACTGTGTCAGATTGCAAGTCGATTTATCTTCGCACATGATGCGTACATACGTCACTTAAATATTAATGTTACCCAGGTAATCATCATTGTAGAAATGTTCTTTTGTCATCTTCCAGTAATAAACTGCTACATACAATATTGCTACATTACACATGTGGGTATTTAATAATTCTGCATAAAGTAATACAGCAGATATATAATTTCAGGAAACAGCAACTATATTCATATTATTTGTGCCACAGCAACTATTATAAGCTGCAAATAAATATTATCTTCTAAAGTACACATATTACTTATAATCTTTTTGTAATGGAATTGGCTCTATTAAAATGATAATATTAAATTTACTTTATAAAAACATGAAGTCCATAAATCATTCTGCTATACTACAGCAATTACAATCTGCAGTTCTCAAAACACAATTACTTTGGCCTGTTATGCCCTATGAATAAAATAAATTCATAAACCAGCCATATGCTGTATGATGCCCCTGTTGTTTCTTTCGGTGCTCATGTAATTATTAATAATGCTCATATTTATTAATTATAATGTTGTTATGGGTATATACTACGTACTTAGATTCATACCATTAACGCAAAAAAACATTTATAATCATGCAATTGGGCTTATAAATGTTAAGTATTTATTTCATTTTTTTCCATAGGCTATGACTTGTTATAATGGACTTATAAATATTAATCGAATATCCTTATGAATCGCTAGTAGCAGTAGTACGATTACGCACCTGTACTGATACTGATGTGAAGGGTAACGTGAAAATACGACCAAGAAATCACCTGTGCGTTGAATGCTCGGACCTTTATCACAAACAAACGCGGTTCCGATGCTCGGCCTGCTGCACCGCGTCCGAGCACCGGGGAAAGTCAAAGTAGGCGCATGCGCGTTGAGTACTCGGACCTTTATCACCAGCGAACACGGTTCCGATGCTCGGCTACGCAACAACGTCCAAAGTTAAAACTACAGTCTTTATTTATATGGACTTTAACGTCTTCTCTTGCAATATGATCAAAGAAATACTGTCTACAATCGATCAAATCATACACAAAATTATCCATTGTTTTAATTATAGGAAAGTCCAGTAAGTGGCACCACTGCAGTTGTTTTTTGATACAACCTCCATGTAGAAAGATCAGGCCTGAGAAAGATACAGTGGTTGTACACCTGATGAGTCTTGTCAAATGTTCCTTCAGCTTAACCCTAAGCCTTCTTCCATATCCGAACAACCATCTCCAATGAACCCTAAATTAGCGCCACCTAATTTCATGTAAAACTAATATTTACGTGCAACAACAAGTGCATTTGTTGTTGATTTTGAATGATGAAAATTTTAAAAGATTCTAATGTTATTTATTTTTATCACGCCACCAGTGTACGAACAATTGTAGTACAGATGTAGTACTAGTAGATGCACTGAGAAATGTTAGTGTAAGTGGCTTTTTTCATTGTATGTATGGGTCTAAACTGCAAAATTACTTGTTATAACTCATAATTAACTTATTTACGTAATCATGCTATTTAACAAGATTTAACAAGATTTAACAAGATTGCCACCTAGAGAATCAACTCAAGATGGCAGGTGGACAAGGAAGCCCTTTGGCTTATCGAGAGTCCAACCTATCTATCTAAATGTACCCCGCCCTTCTTAGGTACATGTCAATTTTATTTTTGAACATATTAACACTACTAGCACTTACACAATCAGCCGATAATCTGTTCCATTCATTTACTGTTCTTTGTGAAAATGAAAATTTTCTAATATCTAATCTACATTGCTTCTTTGCTAATGTAACTCCATGTCCTCTAGTCCTTCTCTCTTCCTTGACTGAGAAAAAAATATTTCTGTCAATATTTTCATACCCATTCAATATTTTAAAAACTTCTATCTGATCTCCTCGCAGTCTCCTGGTTTCTAGTGTTGTTAATCCACATTCTTTTAGACGCATTTCATAACTAATATTCCTGAGTTTTTGTATCATTTTGGTTGCTCTTCTTTGTACTCTTTCTAGTATATCAATATCCTTCTTGCGATATGGCCTCCATGCCTGTATGCAATATTCTAAATGAGGCCTAACTATTGTTTTGTACAGTGGTATTATTAGTTCTTTTTCCTTGTACACTATATTTCGCCTAATTAATCCAAGAATTTGGTTTCCCTTCGCTGCTGCAATTGCACACTGTTCCGATACCTTCATATCAGCACTAATAGTTAACCCTAAGTCTTTTTCCTTTATGGTAGTATTTAGTACAGTATCACCCATTGTATATTGTGCATCTTCATTCCCATGTCCTGTGTGGAGGCACTTACACTTCCCATAATTAAACAGCATTTGCCACTTCTCAGACCATTCGGTCAACTTATTTAGATCATCTTGTAATTGCTGTCTATCTGTATCACTTTTTATTTTTCTGAACACTTTTGTATCATCCGCAAACTTCAACACCTTGCTTGTTATATCATCATCCAAATCATTGATATATATTAAGAACAAAATAGGTCCCAATACTGATCCCTGCGGTACTCCACTCAAAACCGATTTCTAGTTTGAAACCTCCCCATCAACTACTACTCTTTGTCTTCTATCAATAAGCCATTTTTCTATCCAGTTAATCATAACATTGCCTATGCCATGGGCCTTCAGTTTAAGTAGTAATCTTTGATGTGGCACTTTGTCAAAAGCTTTTTTAAAATCTAAGTATATTATATCTACTGGTGATCCCTCATCTACCCACTTTGTGACATCTTCCAAAAAACATAAGATATTTGTTAAGCATGACCTCGCTTTTAGAAACCCATGTTGAGATGGGTTAATCAAGTTATTTTTAACAAGAAAATCAACCAAGTGCTCTTTAATTAGTCTTTCTAATAGTTTACAAATCACCGATGTTAAACTCACTGGTCTATAGTTCTCTGACTTGCTTCTTGATCCTTTTTTAAATAATGGTATGATGTTTGCTTCTTTCCATTCTAACGGAACTACTCCTTCCTCTAATGCCAAATTGAACACTGTTGCAAGTGGTGTGCTAATTTGTTCTACAATTTCCAGTAGTAATTTGGGAGGAATCCCATCCACTCCAGGTGACTTATTATCCTTCATGTCCCTTATTTTCTTAGCTACCATTTTTGGTGTTACAATTAGTTGTCCTAAATAGTCTGACTCTCTCCCTTCGAATTTAGTCTCTGGTACTGGTAATGCACTAATATCTTCCCTGGTAAATACCGAACTAAAGTATTCATTTAGGTTTTCTGCCATTAAGAATCCCTCTGTTATTATGTTTCCATCACTATCTTCTAGAGGTCCGACCTTATCCTGAACTTTCTGTTTACTTCGAACATACGCATAAAAACTCTTGCTGTCACGTTTTATATTAAAAGCTAATTTTTGTTCATAGCTTCTCTTTGAATTTCTAATTTCAGCTGTAGCTTGGTTAAGTGCTTCTTTATACATGGCATAGTCTTCTTCACTTCCATTATGTCTATATGTCTTCCACATCATTTGCTTGTATTTGATTTTTCTAATGGCTTCTTTTGATAAGTGTTTCTTTTTTGACCGTTTCCCTTGTTTTTTCAAGGGGACAAATTTTTCGACAATGCAGTCAATTTCACTCTTTAAGATATTCCAACATTCTTTTGCTGTCTTATTCTCCAATGTGTTATTCCAGTCTATCTTTGCTAAATATTTCCTCATGTCCTTATATCTTCCTTTGTGAAAATTTTTCCTGTACCGTATTTTTCGATTCTGTTCTCCTTTTACTTTGATGATAAAATAAATCTGGTTGTGATCACTACATCCCAGTGGCTCACATATCCTGACATTATCAATAAATTCCTTCTGTGAGCTCAACACTATGTCCAACACGTTCTCACCCCTTGTTGGTTCTAACACATGTTGAATAAGGAAACTGTCTTGTACTAAATTTAAAAACTTTTGATCTTCACTCCCAGTACTCTGTAGAGATTTCCACTGTATACGCCCATGGTTAAAATCCCCCATAATTATACAGTCCCGTTTACTGACTTCCTTTATAGCATTTTGTATTTTCTCATTCTCTTCTGTGTTTATGTTTGGACTTCGATAAACTAACCCAACAGTTAACGTTGAGTTTCCTGAAACTATGTTACACCAGACAGCTTCTTCACATTCTGCTTCTTTTTCTAATTTTATTTCGTAAGCCTGGATGGATTCTTTAATATATAAAATAACGCCATCTATTGTTTTCATTGTCCTGTCTAGTGGCATGATTCTTACCGACAAGAAAGACCTTTATAAAAACCTAACTTGACTCGAAGTGTTGACAGGTTTGTGTTTGTTTAAACAAAAATGCTTATGCCATTTAATGTATTTAATAAATTGGCAATTGACTCCATATCTTAATATCAGAGCTTAAGAAATAATTCTAAGCATTGTATTTCCATTTGTAATTCATTACAAATTTACTTTAATACATTAACAAAACTTGCCCACCTCGGAGACAATGGAGAGTTTGCTGATTGCACAGATGTTGTCAGAGACGAAGATTGGGACAGGCCTGAATCCCTACACAGAGTTAGAGATACTCTCTCAGCACACAGGAGTAGTACGACGCCTGCTCAAACTCTCCAAGTTCAGGTAATATTTGCAACGCCACAAATGTACAGAAAGTCTGTAAACATGTGTTTACTGTGCGTATATTTATTTGCATTGATGAAAAAAATTAATAGGAACATATCTTAGATTTGTTAGAAGATGTACATGTATATATGTAGCCTACCACAGTGCAATGGGTACAAGTAGTCCTCATGCATTAATTGAAGTATAGCTGAACATATCAAGGAGAAATTAGGTGGTGTTCAATTGAATAGGTCTGCCAGAGAATGAGAGCAAAGTGTAAAATGCTGAACTGGATACCGTAGAAGAACATACTTATTTTTTTCAAGCAAATAATAATTCATATAGGCATACATTTCAAGCAGATAATAATCAGTTAAGTTTTATACTAAGATCCAGAGTAAAATTCTGTTCAGTGTTTATAACTGTCAATTGATATACTAAACAATAAATATAACAATATTAATACAGATAAGAGTCTTTGTAACCTTAAACTACACGAATGTCACATTTATATAAAACTACCGTTTGGTAAATAAATATGAAACAGATAAGAACACAGTGCAGCCAAGTGAGTCAGACCACATTTGCATTTTCCATAGTCGACCATTATAACGTTTCCTTCATTTCCTACTAATCTGGAAGAGATCTGTTCTTGACAGTTTCACAGCATATTTACTCTCCATAGACAGAGCTTCTGTGAAAATGTTGTGAACTTCTCCTACCTCAGGCTCCCATAAGCTTCTTTCAAACCTTACACCCCTCCATTTCTGCTTGAGCCACCCATGGATTGTCCCTGATTCCATCACCAAGCAAAACGACAACTGTATTAATACGCAGAAATGCACCGAATGACAACTATCATAATTTGACAGCTCTGATGCCACGCTGCACAAAAACATGATTTCTACTCACTCCACACTACATATATGCTCACAGAAATGCAGACAACCTGCATAATGCTGTTTTTTTATAGGGTACTCTTTGGTCGGGTAATGGCGGACGAGCACTTTATTGTGATAGTAAATATATTGTTCATGGCTCCAAGAATGGTTTATTTTAGTATGATTTACTTACTTTGGAGCATTTTTGTCGAAGCGAGTACGACGTTTCGACCCGTCGTCTACGGGCCTTGATCACGTACTGGTGTCACGTGTGTTGCCTCAGATTTCTGCGGGATGATTTGATTGTAGATGGCAGGCAGATGGTATCCCTGATCTCTGTTCATGGTAGGGGCTCTCTGTCTGATGTATATGGCCTCCTTCACTTTTCTCTTGTGCCAGTTGGGTCAGTACTTTAGTGTTCTTCATGGACACTGAGTGTCCTGTGGCCCGGCAATGATCTCCTACTCCTGTTGGTTTATCCAGGTTTGTGTGTTCTTTGAATCTCTGGCTGAGTGTTCTCTTAGTTTCACCTATGTATGTGTGGCTGCTGTCGATGTCACACGTGATGTTGTAGATGGTTCCACATTGGTGTTCTTTGGGTGTTTTGTCTTTGGGGTGTACTATCATCGAGCGCCGAACGGAGGGTGTTCGCCGGCTTGTGGTACATTTGTATGTTGCGTGACTTATAAATCCGGCCAAGCTGTTCTGATAGTACTGCCACGTATGGTAGTCCCAGCATAGATCTTCGTGGGTTGTTGTTTGTGTTAGGAGGTCTTTTTGCACTGGATGGTGGAGGTGCAAGCGCCCACTCTGGGTATCCGTTGGCTCTCAGGGCGTTGTGGACATGTGCCAGTTCCGATTTCCTGTCTTCAGCTATGGTGATATACTGCTGTGCCCTGTTGGTGAGGGAGCGTACCACTGATCGTTTGTGGGTTAAAGGTTGATGTGACTTGAAGTTGAGGTACTGGTCCGTGTGCGTTGGCTTCCGGTAGATGGTTATCTTCGGGGATCCTTCATCCAGAATATGGGTGCATAGATCCAGGATGGGAAGCTTGCTGTCCTTCTCAGGTTCGATAGTGAATTTGATGTGTGGATCAATGCTGTTTATGTGTTCAGTGAACTCTTCCACGTCGTATTCGTGGAGTACGGTGAATGTGTCGTCCACGTATCGTAGCCACAGTGATGGGGGGTGCGGTGCTGTAGAGATGGCTATTTTCTCAAATTGTCATTTCCATGTGGCTGGTTAGGGTGTCATCTGCATGCAGTCTCTCTGTGATGACTTCCAGTGCCTTATGCACCGGAACACTGGTGAAGGAGGCCATATACATCAGACAGAGAGCCCCTACCATGAACAGAGATCAGGTATCCATCTGCCTGCCGTCTACAATCAAATCAGCCCGCCGAAATCTGAGGCAATACACGTGACACCAGTACGTGATCAAGGCCCGTAGACGCCGGGTCGAAAAGTCGTACTCACTACGACAAAAATGATCCATCATCATGACATCATCATGCTGTCGGTCGCGAAGCGACAAAGACTGCTTCCATCACTTGACTGTTGCTCTCCATTTATCTCTCTGCTGTGAGAGTGATGTCCAGGAGTCGATCTTTATGTCTCTCAGCTTCAGGTTTCTCTTGATGGTATCCTTGAACCGGAGACGAGGGCGCCCTCTCTTTCTCTGACCAAAAGACAGTTGGGAGTAGAGAACCTGCTTTGGTAGCCTGTCTGGTGACATCCTCATGAGGTGTCCAGTCCACCGGAGATTCTTTCTGATCAGAAGATCTTTCATAGATGGTAGCCCTGTCCGTTTGAGTATTTCCTTGTTTGTCACTTTGTCCATCCAGGTTATCCTCATGATCGATCGCAGATGTCGCATCATGAAGGCATGTAGCTTTTTCACCTGTCGTCTGTACACTGTCCAGGCCTCGGCTCCGTATAGGAGGGTGGACAGCACGATTGCATGGTATATCTTGCCTTTAACCCGCATGGACACATGGTGGTTGTTCCAGAGTCTCTGTCGTAGTCGGCCGAAAGATGCACTAGCCTTGGCCATCCTCCTCTGTATTTCATCGTCAATGCATCCATCACTTGATATAGTGCTTCCGAGGTAGGTGAATTCCAGAACAGAGTTCAACTTGTTTCCATCAACCATGATATCCTCCTCTCGGGTTCTTGTAGAGTTGGGTTGGTACAGCACCTCGGTCTTCTTGATGCTAATCTTCAGGCCAAACTTCTTTGACGCATTGGAGAAAGCATCCACTATATTCTGCATCTCTTCAGCAGAGTGTGCAACCAGTGCACTGTCATCTGCGAATAGCAGCTCTCTCATCAGTATCCGAGTAGTCTTGGTCTTCGCTCTGAAGTGTGCAACGTTGAATAGGTCAGCGCTCTGTCTGGACTGTATGTAGACGCCATGCCCCATGTCTCGGAAAGCATCATCGAGCATTGAGAGATTCCTCTATAGTTCCCACAGTCTGTTCGATCACCTTTCTTGTAGATGGTTACAATGCTGGCATCCTTCCATGCTTGTGGTACAGAACCCACCTCCCAGGCATTGGTGATTGGTTGGTGCAGTCTGCTGAACAGATTGTCTCCTCCGTGCTTCCATACTTCTGCAGGAATTCCATCTCCTCCAGGTGCTTTGCCATCTTTCAGGCCGGCGATTGCTTTAGCCATCTCATCCATAGTTGGAATCTCATCTAGGCTTGTCTTGATAGTGCACTGCGGGATGTTGTCCAAAGCTTCGTGATCTATGTCTCCAGGGATGTTGAGTAGCTTCTGGAAGTGTTCACTCCATCTTGCCACAACTCTCTTGCTGTCAGAGAAGGTCTCCATTCCATCTGCTGATTTCAGTTGAACAGGTCCCTTCTTTTTGGGTCCCCACACTTCCTTCAGTCCATTGTAGAAGCCCTTCATGTTGTTACTGTCAGCAGCTCTCTGCAGCTCCACTGCCTTCCTTTCTCACCAGTCCGACTTCAGTGCACGGGTGTGTTTTTATAGCAGTCTGCAGGCATCTTTGTATGCTGCAGTGGTGGATCTAGTGCTCCTGGTTTGCAACACTCTCTGGTGGGCTTGGTCTCTTCTGCTCATAAGGGTTTGTAGCTCCTGGTCGTTGGGGTCGAACCAGTCCTGGTGTTTTCTGTCTGGCTTGCCAAGATATGTCTTGGCTGTGTTGTACACGACCTGCTGCAGAGCTGCCCATTTCTCGTCTGGTGTTGAGTTTTCCTTCTCCTCCCATTGGGCGAGAGCACTGTCCATCTCCTGCTCAAAACTCTCCCTATGGCTGGTGGTATTTAGTGTTGCTGTGTTGAGCTTGGTCGGCTTCCAAAGTAAGTAAATCACACTTTATTGTGGTCTTACATCAACATGCGTGACATGTGAATAGGGCAGATAATCATCCATTCAAGTCAAAGTAATAATGAAGTTAAGAAAACCATTAACAATATAACTATATAAGAGACTAGCAATTGCATAAAACGTGACTGTTACAAAAAAATTACAATGATGTGCACACCCCTGTTTACAGGTGTGTGTCCGTGGCTGACGACTGTGAGGCTACAGTGTGGGACGTACAGGTGAGTGCTGTTTCTTCAACAATACAACCTTCTACTTGAGCAGTTAACCACAAAGTAGACAAACACGCCTACCACAGATGTGGAGCAAGTTTAATATTATATTAAATCTATTTTAAATACCTTCCCATGCAGAAAATATTACGTTATATCTAGGAATGTCAACATAATATCGAATACGAATACATTTATTTCAGGTAAAAACCCATATACAATCGGTACATACATTAGAACATCTAAGTAGCCTAATTAAAGAGCCAATATGTTAAAAATAAATAAAAAATGAATAGATAAAAAAAACAATAAAGTTATGAGTTAGATCAATGTAAAATTGTAGAAAAACAGCTAAAATAATGAGCAATATACAGGATGTGATTGTAAAATAAATATGCAATTAATTCATACAAATAAACACCTTTTGAAAAGTAAGTTATATAAACAACTAGCTGACTTTAAAATATATATATATATATATATAATAAATACTAATAAAGTTATATGCGAGAGATGGTGACTATCTTACATATTTACTGTATACAATGAATTGGCCCAGCTAATCCACATTGGGCCATTTACTATTTCAAAACAATTGCACATAGCCCTAATCAAGTCATTATTTATGTTACAAATGCGTCTTTTAAAACCATAAATGTTCTTACGTAATAGGGCGTCATCATATCATAACTAGTATTGCCTTTTTGTTGGCGCATAACACTGAATTTTTATAAATGTAATAAGGTGTTCGTCCGACATTACCTAACCAAAGAGTACCCTATAGAAATAGCATTATGCAGATTGTCTGAATTTCTGTGATGACACGTAGTGTGGACTGGAGTGAGTAAACATTATTTTTGTGCAATGTGAATCTGTCAAATTATGACAAATGACAGTCAGTGTTTCTCTGCATATTGATACTGATGTTATTTAGATTGGTGATGTCAACACGACAGACCAATGCCTGATTCTAGCTGGGTGAAATAAAGTGGTGTCACGTTTAAAAGTAGTTTGTGGGAAACTGAGGTGCTAAAATGTCAACAACAAAATTTCCAAAGCACGTCTACCAGTGAAGGCTAAATATGCTGTGAAATGTTCGATAACAGATATATTCAGATTTGATAGGAAATGAATGAAACGGTATAATGGCTGCTTGGAAAAGTCAAAATGTCGTCAATAATAATATTCTTTGCCGTTCGTTTTTCCAGAATGGGAGGAAGTGGCGCACCCTGGCGGGTCATACTCGTCCTATCACTTGCATGTGTCTGCTAGATGGCGCCACGGGCTGCGGGCGCACCCTTCTGACAGGAGCCTCAGACAAACGAATTTGTGTATCCGTTTTATGACACTGGCAACATAATAACTGTAAACTTACGTTATTACGAATATCGTGGAGAGATTTGTCAGATATTTATATTTAAATGTGAACCACCAAATGATTTGAGAAACAAACTTGTTTTGTAAATGGTTGTTTTTCCTGACCTTTTGCACCAGATGTGGGACACGGAGACAGGGGCTTGTCTCAAATGCATGGAAGGTCACAGCAGTATTTCTAGGGTAAAATAATTTTTTCTCAGGCAATGTACAGTGTATATATTGTGAAGATTCTCTTAGGTGTTATTTAACCTGCATATTGTACTTATATTTCCACAGTCAGATCTGTGGAACCTGTATACTTTCGTTGTAATGTTAAAAATAATAATAATAATAATGTTTATTTGGTATAGCGCCACATCTATAATCCTTCGTGGCGCTTCACAACATATTACAATTTAAAACACATCAAAAGATATATGTATACAAAAAAAAAGACAAATACTACTGTTTTTAAATAAATGTAAAAAAAAGGGTATATGTATATAAATAAATAAAATTAGTACAGAATTAAATAGAGTAGCGTTTTTTTGTATAATGTATGTTCTTCTGCCGTCTGCATGCAGAGTTTTGTCTCCCTGGAAGATGAATCACTCTTCTGTTCTGGAGGGGAGAAGCTGTGTTTGTGGACAAAAGATGGAGACCTGCTGCATATGAGAAGTCGTGCTGCAGAAGAAGGTGGGACAGAGGCTCAGAGCCAACACATTTGTCACACACAGTGTGGAGGCTAACTGTATATATATATATATATATATATATATATATATATATATATATATATATATATATATATGTGCTGTTCTGCACATTGCTATCCTCGTGTGTGGTCTCAATATTTATCCACATGTATGGTCCCGATTGGTAATCTTGTGTGTGGTCCCAATTGTAATCATCATGTCATGTGTGATCTCAGTTGTTATTCTCCTGTTTAGTCCCAATTGTTATTTTCGTGTTTAATTTTAGTTATTCTCCTGTTTAGTTCCAGTTGTTATTCTCCTGAATTATTCCAGTTCTTATTTTCCTGTATGGTTCCAGTTCTTATTCTCTTGTATGGTTCCAGTTCTTATTCTCTTGTATGGTTCCAGTTCTTATTCTCCTATATGATCCCAGTTCTTATTCTCTTGTATGGTTCCAGTTCTTATTCTCTTGTATGGTTCCAGTTCTTATTCTCCTGTATGGTTCCAGTTCTTATTCTCTTGTATGGTTCCAGTTCTTATTCTCTTGTATGGTTCCAGTTCTTATTCTCTTGTATGGTTCCAGTTCTTATTCTCTTGTATGGTTCCAGTTCTTATTCTCCTGTATGGTTCCAGTTCTTATTCTCCTATATGATCCCAGTTCTTATTCTCTTGTATGGTTCCAGTTCTTATTCTCTTGTATGGTTCCAGTTCTTATTCTCTTGTATGGTTCCAGTTCTTATTCTCCTGTATGGTTCCAGTTCTTATTCTCCTATATGATCCCAGTTCTTATTCTCCTATATGATCCCAGTTCTTATTCTCCTATATGATCCCAGTTCTTATTCTCCTATATGATCCCAGTTCTTATTCTCCTATATGATCCCAGTCGTTATTCTCTTGTATGGTCCCAGTTCTTATTCTCTTGTATGATCCCAGTTGTTATTCACCTGTGTTGTCCACATCTTTGTACAAGCCAACTCTTACCTACCTTGTTACCACTCTGTGACACAAGTTACCTGTTAGACTGTTAGCAGTCTCTCCCGGGCAGGTGTTCTACAGCATCAACTGCACCATCTCCCCACTCAGAGAGTTCCACTTGAAATGATTATACTGTTGTTGTCTTCAATAGTTCCACTTGAAATGACGTGAGTTCCTCGTGTTATTGTCTTCTGTAGTTCCACTTGAAGTGACGTGAGTTCCTTGTGTTGTTGTCTTCTGTAGTTCCGCTTGAAGTGACGTGAGTTCCTCGTGTTATTGTCTTCTGTAGTTCCACTTGAAGTGACGTGAGTTCCTCGTGTTGTTATCTTCTGTAGTTCCACTTGAAGTGACATGAGTTACTCATGTTGTTGTCTTCTGTAGTTCCATTTGAAGTGATGTGAGTTCCTCGTGTTCTTGTCTTCTGTAGTTCCACTTGAAGTGACATGAGTTACTCATGTTGTTGTCTTCTGTAGTTCTGCTTGAAGTGACGTGAGTTTCTCGAGTTGTTGTTTTTTATAGTTCCACCTGAAGTGACGTGAGTTCCTCATGTTGTTGTCTTCTATAGTTCCACTCAAAGTGAAGTGAGTTCCTCGTGTTGTTGTCTTCTGTAGTTCTACTTGAAGTGACATGAGTTCCTCGTGTTGTTGTCTTATGTAGTTCTACTTGAAGTGACATGAGTTCCTCGTGTTGTTGTCTTATGTAGTTCTACTTGAAGTGACATGAGTTCCTCACGTTGTTGTCTTCTGTAGTTCTACTTGAAGTGACATGAGTTCCTCGTGTTGTTGTCTTCTGTAGTTCTACCTGAAGTGACATGAGTTCCTCGTGTTGTTGTCTTATGTAGTTCTACTTGAAGTGACATGAGTTCCTCGTGTTGTTGTCTTATGTAGTTCTACTTGAAGTGACATGAGTTCCTCGTGTTGTTGTCTTCTGTAGACATTCACCACCTCCTTGCTGTGAAGAACAAGAGGATTGTGGCGGCCGCTGACCGGGAGCTGAGTGAGTTACTCGTTGCTCTGTCACTTTGGTTTCTAGTTGACTCTCTCAGTAATTGCAAGATATAGACAGCTGTCAAACATGTATGTATTGTTAACAAGATTTTTATGTTTTAGTTAAAAATATATATATATATATATATATATATATATATATATATATATATATATATATATATATATATATATATATATATGTAAATATATATACAGTCTGTGTATATATATAATATATATATATCTTTTTAACTAAAACATCAAATATAAAATATATATATATATATTATTTATGTTTTAAATTATATTTTATGGATATATTTGTTATTAATTATTTATTGTTTTCCACTTGTTTGAGCAACTGTATACTTTGCCATGTTTTTTATATATCCAATCCAATCACTATGAAATAAATTGCTATTATTGTTATTTATATTTTATTAAATTATAGTTAGTAAAAAGCCACCAGAGGGACCGATGAACTCTGTTGTACTTTCTGCATTAAAGATTCAATAAAGTACCAAGAGCTGCTAGTTGCTACAACCGATTAGTGGGTGTTTTCTGTTTGCAGTAGTGTACAGCGTGCTCACCAGAGGGACTAAAAGTCGTCTCAGCTTGCAGGAGAAATTGCCTCATCATCGAGAGTCTGTTCGAAGTCTAGTCACCGTTAATGGTAGGTTTGGCTCAGATCAGAAGATTGCCTTCTTCTGAAAGTGCATACACGATATCTGTCTTCATTTATGTTGTTAGTAAACTCCAAATACATGCTCTTCCTCGTACTAGCAAAACACCTTGATGATGAATCAATTGTAGGATATTATTTTTCTTCTATACACACACGCACATGCACACACCACACACACATACACACACACCACCCCCCACATCCACCACACACACACCAACCCCACACTATACACACCACACACCCCATACCACACACACCACACATACCCCACACACAAACACACATACACACCACACACACCAAACACACACCACAAACAACCCACACATACACACACACTACATGCCACTTACACACACGCCACACACACACACACACACACACACCACACAAACCATTCATACACACACTCCACATACCCCTTACATACACACCACACACCACCCACATACACATTCAGCACACACATACACCACCCACACACACTACAAATACCACACACACGCACGCAGGCACGCACGCACAAACACACCACACACACACACACACACACCACACATACACCATACATACACACACCACACACACACACACATGCTTTCTGTTTACCTACTGTTCAGCTCACTGCTCATGCTGTTTCTCTTCTCAGGTCTTTTAGTCTGTACAATCCCATCCTCTAGATACATATATGAGAATTATGTCTCAAATATGGCCAAGGCGTCTTATGGTTCACATGTATCAACATGTGAGATACAATCATGAGAAAGTGAAATTAAGCATTGGACATGTTTAAGCATTTGTATTGAGTGTTCTACAATAAAAATCATATACTATATCATCTATAAAATATTAATTGTTATGTCGGACGAATGACACAGGTACCTGGTAGTTGATATTGTGAGTGACATTGGGACATTGATGCTGTTGCAGCGTTGCAATTTGCAAGTGGCTCACTAGATGGCAGCATTGTTGTGTGGAATGCGGAAACGTTTATTGCGCTGCGGTCTTTTAACTGTGTCGAAGACTACCAGGGGGAGGATCGACTCTACCGCTACAGCATCCAACACATGACGTCTGTACAAGGGGTAGGTTCTTTCTCTACCGCTACAGCATCCAGCACATGACGTCTGTAGAAGGGGTAGGTTCTTTCTCTACCGCTACAGCATCCAGCACATGACGTCTGTAGAAGGGGTAGGTTCTTTCTCTACCGCTACAGCATCCAACACATGACGTCTGTACAAGGGGTAGGTTCTTTCTCTACCGCTACAGCATCCAGCACATGACGTCTGTAGAAGGGGTAGGTTCTTTCTCTACCGCTACAGCATCCAGCACATGACGTCTGTAGAAGGGGTAGGTTCTTTCTCTACCGCTACAGCATCCAACACATGACGTCTGTACAAGGGGTAGGTTCTTTCTCTACCGCTACAGCATCCAACACATGACGTCTGTAGAAGGGGTAGGTTCTTTCTCTGTCGCTACAGCATCCAACACATGACGTCTGTAGAAGGGGTAGGTTCTTTCTCTACCGCTACAGCATCCAACACATGACGTCTGTACAAGGGGTAGGTTCTCTCTCTGTCACTACAGCATCCAACACATGATGTCTGTAGAAGGGGTAGGTTCTCTCTCTGTCACTACAGCATCCAACACATGACGTCTGTAGAAGGGGTAGGTTCTTTCTCTGTCGCTACAGCATCCAGCACATGACGTCTGTACAAGGGGTAGGTTCTTTCCCTGTCACTAGTGACTCACTACAGCATCCAACACATGACGTCTGTAGAAGGGGTAGGTTCTTTCTCTGTCACTAGTGACTCACTACAGCATCCAACACATGACGTCTGTACAAGGGGTAGGTTCTTTCTCTGTCACTAGTGACTCACTACAGCATCCAGCACATGACGTCTGTAGAAGGGGTAGGTTCTTTCTCTGTCACTAGTGACTCACTACAGCATCCAACACATGACGTCTGTAGAAGGGGTAGGTTCTTTCTCTGTCACTAGTGACTCACTACAGCATCCAACACATGACGTCTGTAGAAGGGGTAGGTTCTTTCTTTGTCACTAGTGACTCACTACAACATCCAACACATGACGTCTGTAGAAGGGGTAGGTTCTTTCTCTGTCACTAGTGACTCACTACACCATCCAACACATGACGTCTGTAGAAGGGGTAGGTTCTTTCTCTGTCACTAGTGACTCACTACAGCATCCAACACATGACGTCTGTAGAAGGGTAGCTTCTTTCTCTGTCACTAGTGACTCACTACAGCATCCAACACATGACGTCTGTAGAAGGGGTAGGTTCTTTCTCTGTCACTACAGCATCCAACACATGACGTCTGTAGAAGGGGTAGGTTCTTTCTTTGTCACTAGTGACTCACTACAGCATCCAACACATGACGTCTGTAGAAGGGGTAGTTTCCCTGTCGCTACAGCATCCAACACATGACGTCTGTAGAAGGGATAGGTTCTTTCTCTGTCACTAGTGACTCACTACAGCATCCAACACATGACGTCTGTAGAAGGGGTAGGTTCTTTCTCTGTCACTAGTGACTCACTACAGCATCCAACACATGATGTCTGTAGAAGGGGTAGGTTCTTTCCCTGTCGCTACAGCATCCAACACATGACGTCTGTAGAAGGGGTAGGTTCTTTCTCTGTCCCTACAGCATCCAACACATGACGTCTGTAGAAGGGGTAGGTTCTTTCTCTGTCGCTACAGCATCCAACACATGACGTCTGTAGAAGGGGTAGGTTCTTTCTCTGTCGCTACAGCATCCAACACATGACGTCTGTAGAAGGGGTAGGTTCTTTCTCTATCGCTACAGCATCCAACACATGACGTCTGTAGAAGGGGTAGGTTCTCTTTCTGTGATAAGACGTTTAAACACCTCAGTCTTGAGAACCCAGTTGGGAATCCTTTGCTGTTATGTAGAACCTTGGAAAGTTCTATACCTTTGTTTTGCTCCAGTTCACTTACGTGTATGAATGAATACCTGGCTATAGACAGTGGTTGATAGTTTTGTATGAATAGTCCCCATGCATTGACTGCAGCATGGCTGAAGAAGCTGAGATGATGAATTGCATTGAACAAGTCTGCCAGGGAGTAAGGTGTAAAATGATTTACTATCTAAGAACTATCTAATGATAATTACCTAAGAACTGACCTTTTAACTGCAGGTGCCATCACCCTGTGCCCTGTTTTAGGGGAGTAAGTGACTACATACAAGGACGTACAGTAGCACTGTTACACATGTTCTGTTCAGTCCTGTCTTAGTCACGTCCTGTTTGTGTTTACAGAACTACATTGTGAGCACAGTTGGGTCAGGCTTCTGTGTCTACGACGTCAACACAGGAACCCTTCTCATCGAGAAACTCAACGCACATTACTCAAAGATTCTACACATTGAGTTTGTGTTTAGTGGGTGAGTCACATGACAACGGTTGTACACACCAGTGGAAACAGTCTTATAGTTGGATTACAATGGTTGCCTTCTCTGTAAAACTCAGCAATATTCCAAATTTGAAAGATTTCATTATGGAGGACATTCAAATCGTAAACAGTTACAACAGTTAAACATCGAGTTTCAAAACAAGCCTTCTTGACAGTAATGCAGAGACAAGCAGAATTAACCACAATAATATCCTTTGATGTTCAGCCTTCCACCTTTCTAGACAGCCAACTTCCTGCTACAAATCACTACGTAATTCACAGTAAAGCAGCAGACACCCTTTCAGCTCCAAAGATGCACATTGTAAAAATGGTCTACATCCATTAAATTCGAGCTTTCATATTGAGAAGACACGAACTGTTATGAAGTCCTTTGAGGAGACGGAATGACAGAGAAAACACCATGTGACACCTTGGTATAATAATAGTAACTCTTCTATTGCGTGATCTCTAACTAACTGTTAATCAATACGCTCACAAATTAGATATAAATAAACAATTATAAAACTACTTAAAATATATATTTGAATTAAAAAGATTAATAAATCAGTTGATAAGAAAGAATAAATATATCATTTGAAAAATGTATTGTCGCTAAAATATCATGTGTCTGGTTAATTGCCACTGTATAGTCTTTTAAAGGGATAAGTCAGTGAGAGGTTCACAATATTAACTTATAAAATATATGTATACTATATTTGTTGTGCCTAGTAATTGTGCACAAAGATCGTTAAAAAACAATTAGTTATAGCTTAATGTTATCAAAAACATGCTATCTTCGATTCAGGGCGCTGCCAACTTGAGACTTATGCGCCAGTGACGTAAGCCAAATCGTTTACGTCACTGACGCATTGTTGAAAAAGGCAAGGATTGGCGGAATCTTCGCTAATAATCGTGATTGTGACGTAAGCAATCTGCGACGTATTGGATACATCAAATACCATTGGACAGACATAGGATGTTCAAACATGCACGCGCCAGTGACGTAAGCAGTTAACGTCAATGGCGCATAAGTCTCAAGATGGCAGCGCCCTGAATCCAACATGGAGGGTTTCTTGTACAATTATACTATAATTAATTGTTTATTAACAATCTGTGTGCACAATTACTATACACAACCAATATATTATACAGATGCAAATAAATGCTGTGAATCTCTCATTGATGGAGGATCCCTTTAAATAAATATGTCTAGATAATAATATAATAATAATAAGAACAATTTTAAAGCGCCATAAATCTAGAAATATCCATTCAGAGGTGCTGTACATGAGTATATATATACATGTGTCGTAGAATTATAATATTAAGTTTGTTAAGGTAAATAAAATACCTTAAAGGACAAAAAAAGTTAACTGTTTCGTGGCATACCCCTAATAGAGTTAATATAAAGTAACAATTTCCACATATACTCAATTTTTTAACACCAGCGGTTTACCAGAAAAATATTTTTTAACACCCAGCCATCCAAATACTATGCGCTACCACATCTTAGACGAAGTATGACGTCACGACGGTGAGACCCTCTCCACGTAGATTCCCTGCATGGGGTTTGGCTGTTGTCATGAAATGGCTGCAACTCGGCAACGCGCATAACATGCTGATGACGGTAAATATAAAGTTGTCTATTATTGTTATCGCTGAAATCATCCCATCAACTGATGATACATGTCTACATCAAAGCATTTCTCCTCAAAATGGACCGCGCAAAGTGAACTGTACTTGGACTGGAGGGATTCCAAACAGTACGACCGCAAATCACCAATGTGAATCCATTGCTTCAATACTACCGGTTGTTTCAACTATTATTGCAACCGTATGCCGAACACGAAGGCATAATTACTCAAGTTTACCATAGATTTAACCACAGATTTAGATATACGTCTATAAGCAGCTGCTAGATGTCACGCCAACTGAACGAACTGTCGAAGACTCGAAGTTGTTGACCCTTAACAGCGTCGCAGGAAGCAGACATTGTTTTATATTTATAAACCAAATGTAATTTTTAATAGAGCCATGTATATGTGCATAATAATAATAATAATAATAATGCTTTATTAGATTAGATGCATACTTAATTATTTAAACACAATTCTTAACTTGTATTGCCGCTTGAATGTATTACTCTATATTTGACTCTTTTTTTTCTTACACCAATTAAAAACATTAAGTGTATAAATGTAGTAATTACATGTATGTATGTGTGTGTAATTGTGTATGTGTATATGGGTGTATATATGTATATGTATATATGTATGTATATATATATATGTATGTATGCATTAGACATATTGCTATGAACTGCTTTCGTATGTTACTACATATATCATTAAGCAGTGGCGTGTTAAAAAAAACACTAATCATATGCTCTATTATCTCTCCCACGAAAAGGTCATCTTGCATTTCATGATGCAATTTATCTTTTTTCTTTTGTTCTGTTTGTTCTACTTACAAAGCAACAAGATGTCTATCTCATTCTGTTCTCATAATCACCTCTGCAAGCACTTATGCCATTACTATCAGTGCATCACTTTATTAAAGGTCAACACACACTACACCACTAATAAGTTCAAACATAGGGACATGCATATATCACTATTTTATGAACACATACTTACAAATACACTTGATGTAAAAAGAACATATAATAAATTGGAAAATTATATAAAAGTATGACGTTAGACGAAACATTGCTTTCATATTTGGGAGGTATTAATAATAATGATTTAATTAATATCTTAGACACAAATCTTATTGACAATTATGAACCTTAACTAATACGTCGATCATCCTATTATGACTCTGACAAGTTTACCAAACTAACGCAAACAAAAAAATCATGTTTTAGTGTCTTTAGCACAAACATTCAATCAATAAATTCTAAATTTAATGAATTGGAGGCTTTCATAGAAGAGTTAAGTAGAAACAGTTTTAAATTTAATGTAATTTGCTTACAGGAAACTTGGACATCAGAAAATGATGACTTATCTCAATTTTCCTTACATGGTTATGACTGTATAGCACAAGGTAAAACATGCAGTAAAAATGGAGGGCTAATCATATATGTCGACAATAATTATAGATCTGAGGTCAAGTTAAAACTAAACATGTATGAACACTGGGAAGGCTTAATAGTCCAAATAAATGGTGGTAATCTCTCTAAAAACATAACGATCGGAAACATATACAGACCTCCACGAACATCAAATGATAACCTAAATGCTTTCATAAATGAATTTTCCTCCATAGTATCATCATTAGAACACAACTGTAAAAATAGCCTAATTATTGCAGGTGATTTTAATATAAATTTGCTCAAATTAAATGAAAATGATATGTATAGTAGTTATTTTGACGCCTTAATATCTCATAGTCTTTTCCCACAGATTACCTTTCCTACTAGATTTACTAGAACAAACGGTACTTTAATTGATAATTTCTTCTGCAAACTTAGTCAATCTATGTTGGAAAGTACTGCCAGGATTCTCATTAAAAAACTATCTGATCATCAACCATATTTTATGCTTATAAACACCTCATTGAAGACAGAACCCCCACCTAAATTTGTAAAAATTAATGTATTAAACGACGACGCAATGCATAAAGTTAAAAATGAAATTAAGGCGTATGATACTTACAACAAGCTAAATAAAAACCCAAATGCAGATACAAATTTAAATTATGACATAATATTTAATGATATTGTGAGGGCTAAGGACAAGCATATGCCAACTAAGCTGGTGAAATTTAATAAGTATAAACATAAAAAATCGATGTGGATTACACAAGGAATACTAAGATCAATACAATATCGAGACAAATTATATAAACAACTAAAACTGACATATCCAAATTCTTCTAACTATGAAATTATTAACATAAACCTAAAAACATATAATACAATATTAAAACATACTATTCGTGCAGCTAAAAAAGTGTATTTTGAAAATAGATTTAATCGATTTAAAAACGATATAAAAAATACCTGGAAAGTTATTAATGAATTTATTTCAAAAAAGCAAACAAATAAAAAACTACCATTATTTTTTACAGACAATGATACCGAAATAACTGATAAAAAGGATATTGCAAATAAATGTAATAATAATTTTACAAATATAGGACAGTCCATTACACAAGGGATTAAATATAAGGGTAGCAAAAAATACAGCTATTATTTAAATAAAAATGTAACTTCAACATTTACGTTTGAACATATTGATGAAGAAACTGTAAGGAAAACTATAAACAACCTTCCCACAAAAATCAGCTGTGGATTTGATGGTATCTCAACAAAACTACTCAAAGTAATTGAACCTGTAATTTTAAAGTCATTAACACTATTAATAAACCAAGTTTTATACTCTGGTGTATTCCCTGATAAGCTGAAAATTGCAAAAGTTATTCCTATATTTAAGAAAGATGATCCATCCTTATTTGCAAACTACAGACCAATCTCTCTTCTTCCTGCCATTTCTAAAGTATTAGAAAAACTTATTTTTATACAATTATATTCATATTTCAGTGAAAAGAAATTTTTAAATGATAATCAGTATGGTTATAGAGCTAAATATTCAACAGAATATGCTGCGATTGAGCTAGTTGATAGAATTGTGACTAAAATGGATAAAAATGATATACCAATAAATGTATTTCTTGACCTATCAAAGGCATTTGACACTATTGACCATAACATTTTACAAAATAAATTAGCATATTATGGCCTAAATGGCTCAGCCTTGCATTTGTTAAAAAGTTGCTTACAAAATAGAAAATGAAATTGAACAAATAAACTCAGACATCTTACCTATAAAAATTGGTGTCCCACAAGGTTCTGTCCTAGGACCACTGTTGTTTATTATTTATATAAATGATTTTTCACAAGCTAGTCAATTATTTAATTTTGTTATGTATGCTGATGACACTACATTATCTATCTCTTTAAATTCTTTGAGCGAAACGACACTCGATAATAAAAGTACCGAAACCATAATAAATGAAGAACTCTGTAAAATTAATGAATGGCTAAATATTAATAAATTATTATTCAATAAAAGTAAAACGAAATATATGGTTTTCCATATGCCTAATAAACGTATGCAAGCTCTTACACTTAAAATAGATGATGTATATATTGAAAGAGTAGATGAATTTAATTTTCTCGGATTGACTTTAGACACTAATCTAAATTGGAGAAAACACACGGAGAAAATATCAAATAAGTGTTCAAAAACAATTGGCGTATTAAACCGATTAAAATATGTATTACCATTAGACATAAAAGTTTTATTATATAACACCTTAATATTATCACATATAAATTATTGTATTATGATTTGGGGATATCAAAGAAATAGAATTACAAGCATTCAAAAAAGGGTTATGCGAATAATAACCTTAAATAGATATAATTCACAAATCTTAAACTACTGAAAATAGAAGATATGTTAAAGTTACAAGAATTAAAATTTTATTTTAAATATATCCATAAACAATTACCTTCGTATTTACTAAACTGGGAAATTATACCAAGTATTAATATACACAATTATAATACTCGTGCAAAAGATAATATACATACTTTTAGAGCTAAGCATGATTTTGCAATGAAATGTCTCAGACACAGCCTCCACATACTATAAATGAGACTCCTGATGCAATTAAAAACAAAATATACACTCACAGCTTGCATGGATTTATAATATATATAAAAACTTGTTTGCTAAACAACTATAGTGATATATGTACTCTATCAAATTGTTATGTATGTCAACTAAATAAAAAAAAAACAATATCTCTACACCACCTCACACTTTCTTACTTAAAGCTAACACTTCCATATAAACATTTGAGTTAGACATCTTGTATGCTAAGGACCATACTACTTAATACCATGGAATTATGGTGGCTCCTATGACAGCGACATTATTGTCTTAATAGGAGCTACCGACCCCAGTTTGTAAATGTTATATTATTGTGTGTTTTATTTCTTATTTTTGTACAAGAATTACTGTAAGTGAAAACACATTTGTATGTAATGTAGGCCTACCATATAGACCTATAATAGTATGTGAACATGATATAATATGTGTGTATATATGCTTGTATAAATGTACTGTACGAAATTGATGTACTTTCTATACCTATGTTATGGTTATGGTTATGATTATGACAGAGATATAGAATGCCGTGCGCTGAATGGCCAAGCCAAGTTAACCCTTCACCTATGGCGGCGTTTAGACCATCGTAGATTTCGTCAGAATTTTAGACTTTAAAGTCACATTCTGAGTAAACCTCTGTCGTTAAAAAATTGAGTATATGTGGAAATTGTTACTTTATATAAACTCTATTGGGTGTATGACACGAAACCGTAGCCTTTTTTTGTCCTTTAAATATGTATAAAAAGTAATAGTAATAAATAATAAAATCAATAAGTTAGCTAAAGATAGTTATTAAAATAAATGGTATATTGATAATAAAAAAATGAGTATGACTTTTGTAAAATTAATGTAAAACATGTAAAAGATAATAAATAAATAAAATACAGATTAAGTAAACTGACAAGTGTCTACACTTCATGATGTTTAAACAGTGTTCTAGGCGGAGCATCAGTATCAGTGGCAGTTTGTTCCATGAGTGTGTGTTGTGTGTTGTGTGTTGTGTGTTGTAGTCGGCTGCTGGCCTCCTGCTCTGAGGACGGTAGTATCAGACTGTGGGGGTCAGTTGAGGCTCTACAGATGCTCCTGGAGGGTGGAGAGGAGGGGGACGGGCAGAAGGAGGAGGGAGGCTTCTTGGAGGGTGAGAAGAAGGAGGAGGGAGGCTTCTTGGAGGGTGAGAAGAGGCAGGAGGGAGGCTTCTTGGAGGGTGAGAAGAGGGAGAATGGAGGCTTCTTGGAGGGTGAGAAGAGGGAGAATGGAGGCTTCTTGGAGGGTGAGAAGAGGGAGAATGGAGGCTTCTTGGAGGGTGAGAAGAGGGAGAATGGAGGCTTCTTGGAGGGTGAGAAGAGGGAGGAGGGAGGCTTCTTGGAGGGTGAGAAGAGGCAGGAGGGAGGCTTCTTGGAGGGTGAGAAGATGGAGGAGGGAGGCTTCTTGGAGGGTGAGAAGAGGCAGGAGGGAGGCTTCTTGGAGGGTGAGAAGATGGAGGAGGGAGGCTTCTTGGAGGGTGAGAAGAGGCAGGAGGGAGGCTTCCTGGAGGAATTCCTTGGTCTCAGGTGTGTACAAAACTGTGTAGTGGGTCATGCCATGTGAAATCAACCAATGGGTTTAACCGCATCTCTTCACCTTTTGTCCTACTTAGTTTTGTTTGTGTTATACATTATTGTTTCTTAGATTGTAGCATAAACGATTATTATTATGGCACTATAAGTATTTGGCATGATGTTGGACTTATAAATGGTATTGTCAGATCTTAGATCATAGAATAAATACAGATTTTTATTATGATATAATTTTGTTGTTGTCTAAAGTGCCATCCAGATCTTTAGTATGATGTAATTTTGTTGTTGTCTGAAGTGCCATCCAGATCTTTAGTATGATGTAATTTTGTTGTTGTCTAAAGTGCCATCCAGATCTTTAGTATGATGTAATTTTGTTGTTGTCTGAAGTGCCATCCAGATCTTTAGTATGATGTAATTTTGTTGTTGTCTGAAGTGCCATCCAGATCTTTAGTATGATGTAATTTTGTTGTTGTCTGAAGTGCCATCCAGATCTTTAGTATGATGTAATTTTGTTGTTGTCTAAAGTGCCATCCAGATCTTTAGTATGATGTAATTTTGTTGTTGTCTGAAGTGCCATCCAGATCTTTAGTATGATGTAATTTTGTTGTTGTCTAAAGTGCCATCCAGATCTTTAGTATGACGTAATTTTGTTGTTGTCTAAAGTGCCATCCAGATCTTTAGTATGATGTAATTTTGTTGTTGTCTGAAGTGCCATCCAGATCTTTAGTATGATGTAATTTTGTTGTTGTCTGAAGTGCCATCCAGATCTTTAGTATGATGTAATTTTGTTGTTGTCTGAAGTGCCATCCAGATCTTTAGTATGATGTAATTTTGTTGTTGTCTGAAGTGCCATCCAGATCTTTAGTATGATGTAATTTTGTTGTTGTCTAAAGTGCCATCCAGATCTTTAGTATGATGTAATTTTGTTGTTGTCTGAAGTGCCATCCAGATCTTTAGTATGATGTAATTTTGTTGTTGTCTAAAGTGCCATCCAGATCTTTAGTATGATGTAATTTTGTTGTTGTCTAAAGTGCCATCCAGATCTTTAGTATGATGTAATTTTGTTGTTGTCTAAAATGCCATCCAGATCTTTAGTATGATGTAATTTTGTTGTTGTCTAAAGTGCCATCCATATCTTTAGTATGATGTAATTTTGTTGTTGTCTAAAGTGCCATCCAGATCTTTAGTATGGTGTAATTTTGTTGTTGTCTAAAGTGCCATCCAGATCTTTAGTATTATGTAATTTTGTTGTTGTCTAAAGTGCCATCCAGATCTTTAGTATGGTGTAATGTTGTTGTTGTCTGAAGTGCCATTTCCACTAGGGTGGTGTTTTCACAGAATTAGCCAGTCTGGTCAGTTGTAACAGAATCTCCTGTCTGGAATGTGAGCATATTAAACATCACAGGGTACAACGTTTAACTCGGCTTTCCTCAGCATTATTGCCAACAAAGATTGTTTTATTTACCATTTGAACATGTTTCACTGTGGAAAGTTTAAAATTGCATGCATTATTAAGAATAATTAATAAACTTTTATAATTAATAATATAATAATAATTAATAAAGTAATTAAGCACAACTTTACATACAGTATACCTTCAGAATATGTAGTATAGTCTTAGGAACATGATGTTAAATAAATAACTACAATCTAGGAGCAGAAACTGTTGTGTGATATTGTGATTATGATGGATTTCTGTGGCAGGTCTGCAAACATGGACGTGTGCTTAAGGACTGACCGTTTACCTGTGGAACCTCAGTTGTTGGGGGAATGTGTCGGTCACTCTGGGGCCGTACAGGTGAGACACTCGGACACTAGGACAGACTGGACCTTAACACAGCAGTGACCATCTTCAATGTTATAGTTAGTACATCCACCTGGTCTGTCTACTGCCTAAGTTCAAAATCCGGACTGCGCAAACATCGTATATTTTGTGTAAAAATCTGACTCACAACATTGTAGACTCAATATCCCATTCCAACTTGGGACGTAAAAGAATCACCGCAGATGATAAGCACCCTGGCAATGACCACTTTCAGTGCCAACATAGAATTTGGAAAGGTTAGCCTGGCAATAACGTTCTTGAAAAGGGTGACTAGTTGAGTGAGACCTCATTAGCATAACACAATACATATGGACTAATCAGTTAAACAAACATTGTTGATCACTGGAAACAACTAGAACTAGAAAAACTCACTTTATTGTTTTTATACACCTTTTTTCTACCCTCAACCAGATATTAACAAGTTTACATGGCTGAAATAATTAGTACAAGTTCAACGGTGTGTATATGTAATTATGATAATTTGTTTTAACACCCCTGGATATATATATATATATATATTGTGGATTAATTTTACCGTAAATAAAGCAGCATTAATATTTTTACTTTTACCCAGGCAGCTACACAGAAAATACATGCATCTGTCTTTGTCATGCTGTCATAACGATTGTGTTAACGGTTTAACTTATTACAGAGTCCTTTTGCTGAGTAGTTTTTTTAATAATAATATTCTACTGGATTTATGAAGTTGATTTAACATTTTATTTATTTTGGTTTACAAATTTACTACATCAACTTCCTATAAATAAGCATTCTATTAAATTTATTATAACAATAGCCATATTTTCATTGTTAACGACTCTATATTTAAAGGTTCTATTAGACCTAATTTATGTTTACATCACTAACTCTTATGTATGTGTGCGTAGCTTTGTATTGTTTTATTCTAGCCAGTGTTTATCGCAGACTCTGTGTACACTATTGAACAGAATTGTAATGCAGATGTCAGTGTATTAATCAAATAATATAAATAAAGTCCATTATTTATCACTACTAATCTGTTTCTTTTTGTCAACAGATGTGCCTTGACTTTGGGGCTGAGGGAATGTTGTCATGTGGAGCTGACGGTCTTATTTTGCTGTGGCGGGTCAGTGTCACGCTGCTTCTTTCTTCCATTAAATGACCTCGGTCAACTTGCTGACCATTATTGTCATTGGTTTTTAGAATTGTCCTTCTCTAGAATTACTGAGTCCACTACAGGTTACACATTTACCCCCTGTGTGGGATCTTTTACTTCCCCTGGCATAGACACCAGATAGAAGGGACCACCGGCTTTTAGTGTCTCTTCCAAAAGACACAGGCAAATGTGGGGTGAACGAAGTTGCCTAAGTTTCAAAATGGCGATAGGTGGGATTGAACCACCATCCCCTCGATTAACAGTCCGGCACTCTACCATGCAACCACTGCTCTTCCTCCTCCTCCTCCTCTTTCTTCTTCTTCTCTTCTTCATCTACACGCCTATCCTCAACTTGCTGACAAACAAGAAAAAAACGGCAAAGTCTAAAAGTTGCTCTTAAATGTATCTGAACCGTTCTGATTTACATTATATTGAGGGAGATAGTTCCATTGTGAAATGGGAGTTGGGAAAAAAGAACACAAGTGGTAATTACATATGGAACGAGGGATAAGGTAGGGTAAGGAATGCTGTTTTCCAGTGACTTTGTTTATAGGAATAAAAAATAATAATAACGATATTATATTTTATTTGGTATAGCGCCACATCCATAACTGTTTGTGGTGCTTCACAACATATTACTACTTAAAATACATAAAAAGGATATGTGTATACATTAAGACAAATACTAACATTTTTAAATAAATATAAAAAAGATATATGTAAAAGTATAGACACGGTTTAGTAGTGATAAATAATTGACTAAAATTAATACAGTAGCATTTATAAAAAAAATAGAAATGACATATTAGTAATAAAATAATAATCAATCTAGTGAATAATCATATAAAAATAATACTGGTAAATGACTGTATATATAAGCTGGTCACTGACCACAATAACGTGGTCATTTATTCTGCTGACCACATAAAGTTGGTCAGTTGTTCTGCCACCGACCACATTAAGCTGGTCAGTTGTTCGTCATGTGACAGTTGGTCTTGTGTTTGTAGGACGGCGTCCACCACAGTCTGAAGAGAACTCTCGCGGTCATAGATCTACTGTATGGAGCTGACCATCATTGACTACATGTCTGCCACTGACCAGTGCTGACCACCACTGACCACATCTGTCTGCCGCTGACCAGTGCTGACCACCACTGACCACATCTGTCTGCCGCTGACCAGTGCTGACCGCCACTGACAACCACAGCCATACCTGGCCATGGCTGCCCAAAATTTTTGATTGGTTTTGTTCGAACTCAGCGCTGTGTCTTCTCATTGACAAGTGACACAGTGTGTCGTGTGTCATGTCACGTGTTGGCGTCTGTGTCATCTAGGAATATGCTGCATGTGATGACTGCTTTCAGAATGGTCACATCCATTAGACGGATCCTGTTGGCAGTGAGCACTGTCCACTCTGCTCCAGGTTCGGACAAGTCAAGGTCAAATGCCAAACATGACGACTTCTTCTTTCCGCCAAAATAATCAGTGTTGTGTAATGTTGAATGTATTGAGGTCATGTGTAAACATTTCTTGTAATTCACATGACAAAATAGTTGTGTTATGACAGTCAATTGTCTTATATACATTGCATACTAAAACCAAAACAGATACTTTGAAATGATAAGCAGCTGGATCTGCTCTGATTTTCGTAATGTGTTTTTGTGGAGTGCCAATTCCATCATCATGCAAGTCTAGATAAAGTGATTGAAAATATGTTGTACAACATCGGAATAACGTGCATGTTTTATTTTGATTTTTAGAATGCCGTCTACATTATGCTGGTGTATTGTATTCACTGGATGTCAGGTGTCAGAATAATTTTACATTTGTGACAAACATTTTGTGCTGGCCCTGGAATCAGCTGCACGTGTTTTCACAATATTTATTAGATATTTATTTTATAATCTGATTATGTATATATAAAATGGTATTTGCTGTATACATGTATTATGTTTTGAAAGTGACACTTTTAAATAAATTATACCATTTCATAGGAAACATTATTGTTTGTAATTCTTGTTACCTAATATGTTAGGTGTATGTGCAACTTGGATGTCAACATGCATGTGTACATACATGCACAGAAACATAATGTACAAAAACACATGTACACATCCACATACAAGCACACATGCACAAACACTGCACACACACAACAATGCACTTAAATTCAACTTGAGAAGACTTCAAGTGTCAAAAGTATTATAGGATGTTATCCACATTTTCTTCTTTGCTGATGTCTGCACTCTCAACAGCGGTTCTGTGCAACTAATGCAGAATAACAATCACTGACAGATTGTTCAATGCATGTGACAATATCGGCCTTATGCCCTTATCGTTAACACGAAGAAGTAAGTCATGGGTCAGCCAGCTGGTACTCTGAAGCACTAGTACAGATGCCATAAACCAATATGAATTAAGGTACTGCATGGAACTAAAAATGATGGACAAGTTAACTTACCCCTGGGTAGTAGCTTTTACAAAACCACAGTGAACATCGATCAAATAGATACCTATTAAAAAAACTGGTGCTACCGACTAAACAAACAAAATCATATTTTGACTTTGTGCAGCATTTGGGGCTAAATAAATATAACATTCGAATAAATATTGGCCTAAATATTGCACAGCATTATTAGAGGTATAAAAATATAAATAGCATTAACAACCTGATGTGAGAACAACTATTCTAATTACCTGGCTGAACTTAACTAACGACATACATACAATATATGTTCATAGAAATGGGCTCAGGCCCAAATGCAAACAGATTTGCCGAACAGCGAGCGGATGTCCCCTTACCATAGCAACAGACTACATTTCCCTGGAAAAGTAGGCCTTCTACGATTATTTGTTCATTACCGATTACATCGCTTTGTCACACCCAGTCAGCGTAAATACAGAGATCAGCGGATCGGTGGGAAACCGTGTTAATTTTGTAAAGAATTATGGAAGATTTGGCAATTTAGCGTTTGCAAACGATATCCATGACCGACCAGGTAACGAGGAATCGAATCTTACATATATTTAAATAAATAATTGTACGCTGTCGCTGTAGATTGTCTTTTGGTGGCGTCAACAACTCGGACTAATACCTCAGGCACAGGACACAATCAGTGCCAGGTCCAGGTTGCATCGCCGTAATTCCCCTCAGTACCTCATGTCTGAGGGTCTAAAATATATAATCGGCCTCGACGTTAATTCTTGACATGTGACAGTATCCGTGAACCGTTTGCTAAATTTGAATTAATCTGCTGTTTGTGCATTAATCATGAAACAAAGTCTACGACAGCATGTCGGTGATCGACCGCGGAACACCCCCACTGACGGCCTACGCTGTCGCCGAGTTAGCATCTTCTTCCGGTAAATGTCCATACGCACCATCATAATCATTTGGCTGATTAGTGTGATTACTCCGGCTTTAGCAGTTTATAGAGAATGAGATCCCGGCTCAGTGTCAGTACGGCAGGTATTTTTCCTTTTACTTGCCTCGGATTTGGTTACTTTACCAGGCACAAATAGACACTGCATGGCCATGGGCATGGGAGAGAGAACTTCAACTAGAAGCAAGGAAGGAGTAGAAGAGACCATGCAGTGCAGTGGCTAGTAACACATTATATAACGTCTCATCTGAAGGATACAAACAGTATTGTGTGAACGAAATTGCCTATTTTTTAACAATGCAATAGATAACAGCATCACTGCAAGCCGCTCGAGGGTCATTGCTACCCCTGGCCGATCATGTCCACAGAGCTCTGCGTGTGCAGGGTTGACTTATACAGTTATAGCAATTGACTTCGCCAGTCGCCACTGCGTGAGACATTGGAATGCCGCAAATACCTGCCTCAATTTGAAGACAGATGTACACGATTGGGCCAAATCCCAATATAATGTCCCATTTACATACTAAACATTGCATTAACGTGAGCATCGTGTGGCTGAAATCACCCAAAATATTAAATCACATGACTGGTCAGACTAGAGGCCATGGCTACTACACTCCTCATGGGCGATTTCATTAGCTTACATTAGAAGAAGAGTTTTTGAAAGGAATGTGTCGGGGGTAGACAAGGGCTGACGAAATCAGCCACAGTAATTCTTGGCATGGGAGGACGGACACCAGTACCAATTAAACCAATCAAAATCAGCTAATTAATACCTAGCTAATATGTGCTTACCAATAGTGTGCAACATACTGGTGTCAGTGGTGATTGTAGTGTCAACGCCAGTCTTACCATGAGCTCAGCTTACTGTCCCACATGTCTGAAGGCCACAATTTCACAGGTGACAGTATCGGACATGATACAAGTGTACACTATCTTGGACCAATTCAACAGAGTGGATGGTAACAAATTGACAGTCACAGAATCCAAGATAGAATATTTTTTAATAACTCTGATCGATGTTCAGCGAATAGTATATAAGACTGGATGGAAATATTAATTGTTACATTGCAATTAAAAATGGGATATATGATAAGTACACTCTGTGAAATTAACCAGCGTTCTGACTTAGAATACCAAAGGAAATTTTCTAATTGTAAGTCTGTTAACCTCCATTTTTTGATGTCCGTTCGCCAACCGTCGGTGCAGGTGAGTGTCGACCTATGATGTCACTTCCTGTTTCAGTCGGTGCAAGTGAAGTTGGAGCTTGGACACCGGGCAGAGATTCGCACCAAGCCGACGCCCGAGGGTTTCACCCATGACTGGACCGTGTTTGTGCGGGCGCCCGAGGGGAGCAACCTACAACACTTCGTCCAGAAAGTCATCTTCCATCTACACGAGAGTTTCTCAAAGCCGAAACGAGGTAAGTTTAATGTCAAACACAGTCACACACACACACACACACACACACACACACACACACACACACACACACACACACACACACACACACACAGCTTTCAAATCTGGCTGGACAGATGACCCCTTTTGGGGAAGCTACTCCCACATCCTTCTGCAATCTGCAGGCAGTACCACTATAATATTCTACATATAGCCGAGTACTCATTCATACAGCCGAGTGAACTGGAACAATGTAATGTCTTCAAGTATTCAAGTATTTACTGCTAAACAGTGATATTTCACTATCCTGCAGTTTTAATGTGACTGTGCTAAAGTAATAAGTTAATAAAATAAATATGACAGATAGATAAATAAAATTAACTGTACATTAAGTGTACATTAAAACGATGAATAAATTAATAAAATAAATATAATCAATTAAATATAATAAATAGATAAATAAATTATTTGTACATTAAATTTCACGGTCATGTAAAGGATACAACACTGTGAGCTAAAATAATAAGTTAATAAAGTATTTGAATAAATAGATCAATAAAATTATTAGTACATTAAAATGAAAAAACAGGCAGTCCATGATTACACTAAAACAATTAACTATAATGTCAATGTCTGAGTGACTGGGATGGCGGCTCTCTGGAACACTTCTGCGGTAGATGCGGAATGAAATGAATAGAGTGAATGAACTTGCCCAAGGTTCAACACAGCAACACAGGGTATGAACCCAGGGACTCCTGCCTCCTGGTCTACAGTCCAAAGGTCTAGCTGCTGCACCAAATGTATACAAAGTCAGTTGACTAAAAGTAAAACTGTCTGTGACCGTAGTTGTTACTGTTCGTTCTTATTTTGAACACAAAATCAACATCATTGATACATAGAGCGAGATATATTCAGGCACACACCATGTACAAAGATTAGTTAAAATATAAATCGAGTGATATATCACAATAAATGCATGATATTTCAAACACCAACGGTTTAGGCTTATGCAAACAGTAATACAAATGCAATTAAATTATGTATTTGAGAAAGTGATATAAATATAACTAGTAACCATAATATCACAAAATAACAATAATCCTCAGTGTTACCAACACATCTGGTTGTTAAGGTAGATCATATCAAGTTTTGTGCGAGTTTGTTTTCTTAATTTTATTCTCTACAGTAACGTAAACGATTTTATTTTGAAACCTAATATGTTTATATACATGTCTGTTGTATTCTACACATTGTACGTGTCTGTTGTTCACATAGTCTACACATTCTACACGTCTGTTGTTCACATAGTCTACACATTCTACACGTCTGTTGTTCACATACTCTACACATTCTACGTGTCTGTTGTTCACATAGTCTACACATTCTACACGTCTGTTGTTCACATAGTCTACACATTCTACGTGTCTGTTGTTCACATAGTGTACACATTCTACACGTCTGTTGTTCACATAGTCTACACATTCTACACTTCTGTTGTTCACATAGTCTACACATTCTACACGTCTGTTGTTCACATAGTGTACACATTCTACACGTCTGTTATTCACATAGTCTACACATTCTACACGTCTGTTGTTCACATACTCTGCACATTCTACGTGTCTGTTGTTCACATAGTGTACACATTCTACACGTCTGTTGTTCACATAGTGTACACATTCTACACGTCTGTTATTCACATAGTCTACACATTCTACACGTCTGTTGTTCACATAGTCTACACATTCTACACGTCTGTTGTTCACATAGTCTACACATTCTACACGTCTGTTGTTCACATAGTCTACACATTCTACACGTCTGTTGTTCACATAGTCTACACATTCTACACGTCTGTTGTTCACATACTCTACACATTCTACGTGTCTGTTGTTCACATAGTCTACACATTCTACACGTCTGTTATTCACATAGTCTACACATTCTACACGTCTGTTGTTCACATACTCTGCACATTCTACACGTCTGTTGTTCACATAGTCTACACATTCTACACGTCTGTTGTTCACATAGTCTACACATTCTACGTGTCTGTTGTTCACATAGTCTACACATTCTACACGTCTGTTGTTCACATACTCTGCACATTCTACACGTCTGTTGTTCACATAGTCTACACATTCTACACGTCTGTTGTTCACATAGTCTACACATTCTACGTGTCTGTTGTTCACATAGTCTACACATTCTACACGTCTGTTGTTCACATAATCTACACATTCTACACGTCTGTTGTTCACATAGTGTACACATTCTACATCTGTTGTTCACATAGTGTACACATTCTACGCGTCTGTGGTTCACATAGTCTACACATTCTACGTGTGTTGTTCAGCGGTGAAAGAGCCCCCCTACCAAGTGTCAGAGTCGGGCTATGGCAGCTTCATCCTGCCGATTGAGATCTACTTCCGCAACAAGGAGGAGCCGCGCCAGATCCGCTTCGACTATGACCTCTTCCTACACCTGGACGGCAG
Organism: Oasisia sp. SBJ-2009; assembly: GCA_964017155.1. Taxonomy (NCBI): domain Eukaryota; kingdom Metazoa; phylum Annelida; class Polychaeta; order Sabellida; family Siboglinidae; genus Oasisia; species Oasisia sp. SBJ-2009. The sequence continues at coordinate 5,603,831 of OZ024866.1, read as the reverse complement.
CCCCCCCGTCAACAATGTCCGCTGTGAAAAACTCACATTCCAGAACCCCACAGATGACTTCAGACAGAAACTGCTGAAGGCAGGAGGGGTGAGTTGTATTGAATCTAAAGGCAGGAGGGGTGAGTTCTTTAGACAGAAACTACAGAAAGCAGCGGATATAAGTTATGTAGAGAGACTAAGAGATACCTCATAGGGTGAGTCATATTGTCTGGAGACATAAACTACTGAAAACAGAAGGGGTAAGTTGTATTGTGTAGAGACAGGTAAGAACTACTTAAGGTAGTTGTATTATATCAAGACAGGAACTACCGGCTACTTACAGTAGGAGGGCAAGGATAGGATCAATGTTCACTTAAATTTAATATCCTCAGAATTTTATATATGAACATCGAATATGAATAGTCAATGACTTTTAATTCAATTAGAATAAGCGTTTATTTCAATCGTGGTGGTCAGTGCATATTCTGCAAGCAATCGCACCCATCAAGATGCATCATCAACGTTTGTACATGCGCACAACGTTTGTACATGCGCACAACGTTTGTACATGCGCACAACGTTTGTACATGCGCACAACGTTTGTACATGCGCACAACGTTTGTACATGCGCACAACGTTTGTACATGCGCACAACGTTTGTACATGCGCACAACGTTTGTACATGCGCACAACGTTTGTACATGCGCACAACGTTTGTACATGCGCACAACGTTTGTACATGCGCACAACGTTTGTACATGCGCACAACGTTTGTACATGCGCACAACGTTTGTACATGCGCACAACGTTTGTACATGCGCACAACGTTTGTACATGCGCACAACGTTTGTACATGCGCACAACGTTTGTACATGCGCACAACGTTTGTACATGCGCATGGGTTTCGCAATAAATATAACAGCCAAACGTGTTTGCATATGTCAGTGGTGACATGCAGTTGCATTTTTCTCTGTGCTCACAGCTTTTATGTGCTGATCCATTTATTAAGTGCACTCCTGTGATTGTTGCTTGTACGATTTTGCAGTGTTTCGATTGTCAGAGAACATGAAGAAAAATATCTGAAATTATTATTTTGAATCAATTAGAGTAGCAGAAAAAACTTGTGTGTGTTGCATACAGCTATGTATTGGTGTCATTGTTTGTACAGACAATAGGTACTTTTGGGAAATTTACCGGTCTGTCTCCGAAGTAGCACAGTGTGATTTAGAGCATGAGATTAGTTGACCTTGCAGTAACGATGCCTTGTTGGTGATTTGCAGGTGATAATTGGAGGGTCGGGTGAACCTGTTGTTCCCACGCTCTCCACCCTGCCCCCGGCCCCCATGCATACAGACTTGTTTGACGCGCCGCCGGTGGTTGTGAGTGAACACCGCAAGAAACACAAACACCACCACAAGGTAAGACCACGAGTCATGTCATCGGGTCATTAATCATGACAATCTTGGGTCATGACACAAATCATGTTTTCTCAATGTTCTGCTAATAAACTCTCACCACACGGTGGGAATCATCATAAGTCATCCGACTAACAAACAACCAAATTATAGGATTTAGTCAAGCATTTGAATTACAGGGGCAGAAACTAACTTTTTTTACCACTAGTCCACCGGACTAGTGGCCAGGAAAGTTCACTAGTCCGCAGCAAAATCCACTAGTCCCGTCAAATTCATCAACACGGAGTCAAGATGACCAAATTATATGCAAAATTTATTTACGAAAAACATACCAGGTAGTAACGATAATACACATCTCTCAATCTGCACCATCCAAGTACTTGTCACAACTGACATCATTGTCCCGTTCTATACAATACTGGCCTTGACATTAAGCTTTTGCATCCACTGGCCCGGGGAGCCAGTATATTTCAAAAGTTACTGCCCCCCAAAAAGTTACTGGCCCGAATATTGTTAAAAAAATATGCTGCTACCGAGGTACCCATCACTTTATAAGACCAAGTTTCAACAGGTGTGACACCATGAAGACTTTCTGAAGCTCTTATGTTGCATGCGTTTATTTGTAATGTACATTATTCAGATTGCAACAATAAAAAGAGAGAACTCGACGTTAAATGAAATGTTTTAATTGTGGTGTAAGTCTGGTAATATAAAATCTGAGGTAACATTCACACTATACAATTTTAGCACATTTATTTATAAACTTTATATGGATTAAAATTACTACATATTATGAGAAATTAAATATTAACCTCAATGACAACAGTCAACGTCTTCTAGACTTCTGTCAATGTTGTGTGTCTTCTAAATATTAAATAATGAAGTCAGTTTAAATTCGATAAATAATATAAAACAAAAACGTGTTTTCATATTTAATATTAACAATTGATTTGCTCGTTGGCAATATCTATTAATTAGTAGTTGGTTTTGCATAACTGCATTGAGACTAGTCTAATTTCTAAAGCAAAGTCGACGAAGTCGAATTCATGACTTGGTCTTGGACTGTTTTGACATGCTTGGGGCTTGAAGCTATAGCTGTCTGTCATGAAAAACATTTCTTAGTTTTGGTTGTGCCTGAAAACTATTACTGCAAAATCAGGCATACATGATACCATGATAAACTAGCACTAGAACGCAACATAACCCGTGCCCCATCTAATGACAAGCTAGCCTATGTCTATGACTACGTAAACATCGCGTCTGTGTGCGAGGCCGAGAGCCCACGTGCGCCGGTGACAGTGTGAACGCTATCCAAAACACTTGTCCTCTTTCTTCCAAGATTGTTTTACACAAACTACTGCTGCAGGAATGGTCGTTTGCAAAACCATCAAACGTTTCATAGTATAATTACGTAGATGTCTTTCCACTACGGAATGTGAACTAGCGTTTTATCATGCAGACAATAACGACATCGCCTACCACCCATAGCCAACGGCAATGTGTAACAAAATCGCTGATTGGGTGACTCCCGCAATTTGCCAATCACGCAAGCATTTATAAAATATGACTTCCACAGTACATGGAAATAGTTGTGTTCGCACGACAACATTTTAGACATATTGCGTAATAAGTTATATATAAAATGTAAAAAAACGACTCATGTTATTAAAGTCGTTCCATTTTTCTGTGAAGCCAGCCCGTGAAGGGTCGGGTTACGGAAACATCGACGGTGGTCAGTAAGGGATTGAAACCACTTGGTCTTAAATTTAAAAACTGGTGGCCCGAACTGCCCCGACAGCTTTAAAACACGCGTCGGTCATCGCGCCAGTGCCAATTTCGAGCCCAGCTGATAATACACGTTGCTATTCTTACGAAAAATTACGCGAAATTGTTGCAAAATGGCGGCGTATTTCAATTATAAAATTGTCAACTTTTGTAACACCAGGTGGTGCCACTGAAATTTCTGATGAATTCAGTAGTCCACCGGACTACCGAGTTGTAATATTTACTAGTCCGTGGCACAATCTGGTAGTCTCGGACTAGCGGACGGTCCTTAATTTCCGACCCTGATGTAATATTGTCGATATGTTGTTTACTTTTTGTGAAGTATTTGAGTGTGTATTTGAAAATGTCGTTTTTATTTAGTGAACACGACACTATTATTTTGGAAGCATATTAAGTTTGATCACATTTTGTCTGATTTAACAACACAGAAACTGTGACACAAAACTGAGATGTGCCCATTTCTCTGTGCAGGATAAAAAATCGAAAGTACGTTCCGGCAGCAGCGGTCTCACAAGTGGTAGTTCCACGCCGTCGTCAACAGGTGGCGCCTCCACTCAGTCGTACCCAAAGCATGGTGGGAAGGGTCCTGTGGGCGACAGGTCGAGCAGCGCGGAGAAGTCGCCCGCAGGTCGGGAAAAGAACACACCAAAGCACCCGTCTGAGTCAGCCGTGTCACCCGCGGCTCGAGACCACGTCACACTGACTGTCTCGTCCCCAGCCAAACGCCCGGCAGACTTGGCGTTCTCACCCTCCGCCAGGTGTCCCACTGACGTCATATCCCCCGGCAGCTCGTCTTCGTCGTCGAAGAAACAGCGGAGAGAGAAGGACTCGAGTAAAGACCACAAAGGAACCAGCTCCGGCGAGAAGTCGTCACACTCACGCAAAGACAAGTCGCGATCGAAGGACGGGAAGAGCAAGTCCCACAAGAGTTCAAAACGAGACCGCAGAGATGCGGACGTGAAATCGTCTCACGGTGACGCCGACCGAAAGCCGGTGACGTCGAGTAAGTCGGCGGGGACGTCGAGAGATCCGGCAGTGTCTAAGTCGAAAGTGGAGCTTCCGGCCTTCGAGCAAGAGCTGAGTACGGGAGAGTTGTCGGAGCCCGACCCGTTCGAGGACTCGGTAGACATTGGTGCCGCCGCACACAGGCTCATAGCTGAGAAGTCGCCATCGGACAGAACCCGTGGTCGAGGACTGAGTGCCTTGATCGCCGAGCTGGGAGACTGCGACTCGGACTCGCCCGAGGAGCTGTTGTCACCCCTCTCCGCGACCTCCCCTCCTGCTCTCTTCCCAGAGTTCCAGTCGTCAGACACGCCAAAGCAACACTTGACAGTTGACAAGCCTGTGAAGGCGACGTCGTCTCCTGCCCTCAAGTCTGAGCCGCGTTTCTCGCCTCTGGCTGGGGACACGAGTCTTGGGTCACCGGCGAAATCCACCCACCAGAGTTCACCGTGCAGCGATAAGTTGATCATCCACAAAGTGTCGCCATCTGACAAGTACACTGTCAAGAAGGTGTCACCATTGCGACTTGACGCCACGGCGGTGACGTCGCAGGAGAAGTCTGGTCGGTCGAAGCACGACCGAGGGAAGAAGTCGAAGGGGGAGAGGAAGCCAAAGGAACACCGCTGCAAGGACAAGGAGAACGACGCATCGAGAGAGCGCGGGGACCCGACGAAGGCCGAGCCCGACCAGGACCCGTCACTGCTCCCGCTCAACCAGATCGACCGGTCGAAGCAGCACGCGCCGAACGGCGAGTCTCTGTCGACGCTCCTGGAGCTGCAGGAGCGGCTCATGGCGATGACGGACGCGCGGCTCCTGCAGCACATCGTGAGCATCATTGAGGAGACGGGCAACTACAAGATCAACGACACGACCTTCGACTTCGACCTGTACTGTCTCGACCGCAACACCGTGCAGAAACTGCTCGGGTTCCTGTTGCATGCCTCCTCGTGACTCCCCAGGGGTGCTCTGTGATTTTGTGAGGTCATTGACCACTTGAGAGGCAGTGATCTTGACCGGAACACCAAGACCTTGTGGATACACCAAGACCGCGACCTTGTAAGTGCGCTGTGACTTTCCAGTGACTGCATCAAGACCTTGGGGGTACACTGTGACCTTGACAGTGCAGCAGCACCTACTGAGTTCAGTAGGATCTCCCGAATGCACCGTCACTTTGAAAGGTCTCCACAGGCCTATGTGTTGTTCCGATGATGAGCAGCCATAGCTGGTCACGTGTCTTGAGTATGTTCAGTTCACTGTTGTAGTGTCGTGTTAGCTCGCAGCACATCAGGACTCGTTATAGTGTTGTTGTTAGTGCTGTGTAGTGCACAGACAGCTCGGCTAGGACAGTGTGGCAAGTTGCCACGTAATTGCCGAACGACGTGGTTCTCGTTGTCAGCGTTGTGTTGTAGAGCTCACTAATGTTCATGTTGAATAAGAAGAGTTTCTTGTTGTAGACAATGTAGTTATACGCGATGAGTCTGGTGGTGATTTACAGAGGAAGTAAGTGATTCAGTTTGATTGGACAGGTACGTTTGAGTTGGTGTAGACGGCAAATGAAACACGCGTTAGACTGTGCACAAGGATACCGATATGAGAAGACGGAGAGAGGGCCAGTCTGTGATATGGCAAACGTGTAAGCATGGCGCTGTTTTGTTGAGTCGTTCGGTGTAGTCTTCTCGTCGCACATTCTCGTTGAATGTACACGCTCCTGTTGAGTTGACCTACGCACGCTTGTTGAACGTACACCCTTGTTGAATTACACGATCGTGTTGAACATATGCATTTGTGTTGAACTGCACACGTTATCAGGATATCTAGCAGACATTCTTATATTTCGTTATGTGCCAAGCGTTATGCACCCAACAGCTTGCTACGAGTGACCTCCAGTGTTTGTTTCTGGGTTCACAATGCCACATTGGCGTTCAACACATTGTGGTTAGTGTTGGCTTGAGTTAGCGGCTGTGAGTAATAGCTGTTTAGCACCCAGTCACTGTAGTATCTGGTTAAATTAGTGCACACATTTTGCTTTTTCCCGTGTGTTGCTGTGATTCCAACTTGCACGTGATGGTCTGGCTGCTGTATGGATGTCTCATCTCCAGTGCTAGTATTATGGCAGATTATAGGCATACACATACACGCATGCACACACACACACACACACCTCTGATAAAGAATAACATTACGCGTGTTATACGTGTCCGTTACAAATGTTATTGATTGAAAAGAATAAAAGTAATAGCTGCATTGAAATTTTGGTCAACTGATTTCATAAGCAGTTGTATTGAATTGCGAGTAATTAAACTGCGGATATTGGAAACGAATCGCAGGCCAATTTCACCAACATTCTTGAGGACATAAGTGCTGGTTTGCTCATTAAAATCGACTGCTCCTTAACAGTGATTTTGTGTACAGCAATTATCAACACCAAAATGCTCCACCTGGACACTTTCGTGGACACTTCACGGAAGTAGTGTCCTCGCTGATATTGAAGCAAACTTTTGCATTTTCAGATAGCTGAAACCAGGCCGTTCCAAAAGAATCGAAACAGTTTCACAAAATCTGATGTAAACTTAAACCTACGCAGTCGTGCATTTATTTTATACTTTTGTACAATAATCTTGTTTTGCGTCAGTAACAGCTGATTGGTTTGATGGTTTTGTTGCGAATATAGCGCGTGAATTGTAAATATCAGACCTGCCTCTTCGTGTGTACAAAAAAAGTATTGGACACTCTCTGGTGGCTGTTGGTGAACATTCTACTGTTCCTGTGTTGGTTAAAATCTTATTGGAACAAGGCGTCATGAGTTAACTAGTGCGTGATGTCTTCTACCAACCATTGCATGTTTAGTGAACCCTTTCTCCAACAGACTGTTGGTTACACGGTGCTGATTTGTAAAGGACTGTTTGCAAAGTTGCAGTAAGTCAGAATGTCGTTAGAAGCACAGTGATTGTTGAGTTGTTAAGTAGCTGTGTTCCAACCTGTAATGTGTGTGATTGAGACGCAGTGGCTAAAGATTCGGACCATGAACCAAGAGAACCCCGGTTCGAATCCTGTGTCGCCATGTCAAACCTTGGGCATGATCACCTGGCTTTAGAGAGTGGTGGATATTTGTATAATAGTCTTCGCGCATTAGTTGCAGCGTGGCTGGATGCTTCCCAGAGTAGCCGAGATGGTGTTCTATTGAACAGGTCTACCCATACGTGAGTAAAGCGTCTTGATCAATCATGCACATGATAACTTTGCTGTATAAGAACGTACCTTACAGCTGGTGTGAGTCGACTGTGTGTTAACAATGCTTATTAAAATATATCATAATCTTTGTTATTGCTGTCGGCCCATGACTTCGGAAGATCGGGGGGGGGGGGGGCTGTTAAAAAAATCGTGCAGTCGGAAGGTGGGGAGAAAGGGATTGGTGGTGCAGTCACTCAGCTAGTTTATACTGAGTTTGAATTTAACTTAACCTCGGTTACCCAGGCTCCGTGAGGTGGCAGCACTTTTAAGCCCCTCAACTCTGCCTGGGGAACTAATGCTCTGCATTTGTTAACCAGCAGTGCAGCCTTACCCCAGATTAGGGTAGAGACGCTGATTGGCTCTTAGGCCAACTATGAAATATACATTAAAATAACGATATACGATTTACAAGATAATGATATCCGCGAAAACGAGGTTGGGGGCAGAAGGTCCATAATATTCTCCATGTTAAAGTATAGGACTTCGTTTTGTTTTTGGTTGTAATAATCGAATTGTTCCAGTCTAACAATTTCAGTTATACAGTCCGAAAGATTATTACAAGCAAAAGCAGTGGAACACTTAGCCGGTGACAATGATCACGGAAATCATGAATTTTAATCGATTATAATGGTGGTTGCCATGGCAACATCGGCAAGTACTTGCATTTGGCGATCTTGACTAATGTTGAAAAGTGCCATTTTTCGCACAGTACAACCTGTTTGGACCAAACGTATACATGTTTTATGATTATGTGCATTTAGACAATTTGTCAGATATAAGTGCTTATCGAAACCACAACGTACAGCTATGTAAAATGCAAAATCCGTAAAAAAAAAACATACGGCTAACATGTGTGGGGAGTGTCTATTATCTGCACTACATAAATCGCTATGTCTATGATACTGTGGTAAACTCAATATTAAATCGGACATTTAAGATAAGAATGGTATAACACAAGATATTTATGTTCTGATTTTCCTAATATTCATCAGTCGAAAGTTACAACTGTCATCCATCGAATATTATTCTAATGACCAGTCCCCAAATCAGCTCCAATCGCGCGGAGTCTCGCCGTCTATCGTGACACACTTACGCGCCCTATTACGGCAGGATTTAACCAGTATCCGTGAGGTGGCAGCATTGTTTAGCCCACACGGATAACATACAAATTAAATAAGGATACATTTTTATTAAACATAATGCTGTATTATTAAAACTATACAAACTTATATTAACACAAAATAAATAGAAATACAAATTTGTAATTGTTTATAAAATAGAAATTACGGCAGGATTAACCAGTATCCGTGAGGTGGCAGCATTGTATACATCAAGTTCATTTGCCCCTACGTCTGATATTGAAGAAGTTATCGCAATCACTGAGATGAGCTGCTTTGTAATAAAATAAAACAAACATGTTTACGATTGGAAAATGAAAGAGGTATCACTGCGAACAACAATCTATTGCAGCAAAAGAGCCGATTTTCTTTGAAACATCGGGAACATGATTGGTAAGATAGGTAAAATTTGACTGAGTGATGTCGGAATGTCCAACGGCAAATCAAACTTACGATCTTGGTGGCCTTTCTGTCCAGGGAGAAGTTGACCTTGCATTTTATATACGTAATCACCATTTTGCTTAGATGTGTTTTTTACACTACTAATAAAGATCGAAATGTCAGAGAATTCAAACAATAAGCAAAGCAACATTACCCATTTAGCTGAGAAAAAACGTAATAGTCAGGTCGCCAGACAGGTATACCCTGCACCGGCTGATAAAGTTTTTTTCTCACTGGATTCTACATCCTTAGGACCTCTATAGCGAACATCAAGCGGATATCAAGCGGATATCCTTGAGCAATTTGAGATATCCAAGATGGCCGCCGGCGCCAATAGAAAAATTACTTTCGAACCAGTGGGCTTAGAATCGCCTGTGATACCACTTTTTTAGGTAAACTTGTTATGAGCAATCTATTTGTGGGGGTATTTTTGCAATTTGAGGTCAACACAACAGTTAAAGGTCATGTTCAATGTCATGTTTCAGAGATAATGCAACAAAAATAGTAGTTTTGCATGTAATTAACATATTTATGTAATATTAGTGTTCAAGATCGAAATTTGCATTATGCCTAAACGAGGTCTGAATGTTATAGTTCAAATAAGTGTTAGATAAACCATGCAACGGTCAAAGCCAAGGTCACGTAATGTCCGATAATCATTTATCTGAACAAGTGCCAGAACGATTATTATCCTAGTGTGAGGGACACACACACGCACATGCTCACGCTCACGCTCACGCTCACGCTCACGCACACGCACACACATTCCATTGAAATAACTAATTATTAACGTCTAGCAGTGTCATGCACAAACATTCAAAATGTCCCTGTCAATACAGTCAGATGATCTATGTGTTGTTGCAATCATACTCCCCTCTGCAATGGCAGAAAATGGTGCAACTTAGTCCATTTGTCTTCCAGCTACACCTCTTGTTTGCACATGGCGTTTCGCTGCTGCAGCCACATTTCAAAAGCTTGAGCAGCCCAGCAGGAGCTAGGGGACTGTCTTAAGGGACGATAGTTGGGGAAAGAGCGGCGCTGCCCTCAGGATGGTACCACCCATGCTTCGTTGGGTGAAGGGCAGGAGGGTCTGTCTTGAGGCAATCCCACCAGATGACCACCGCGAGATGGCCATGTAGGGCATTCTCTTTGAATGCTGTCTCAGTTGGAGGAAGGGAGCAGAGTATTTGAAATATGTTGACTACCTGCTATCAGAACACTCACACCAGCCCTCTCATAGGATATGCGTTGAACTTCGAAGTACTCATCAGGCAAATCATGCTGGGGTAGAGATGGAGGGAATGGTTTCTTTCTAGCACTGTATGTGATTATCTCATGTTCCCCATCGAAGCAAATGGGATTGGACATCTCAGCCTTGCTGAAACGGTGTATGGTGTCTGGGACTGGCTCTACTGGAGATTTTGAATGTGTCTCGATGGTCGCCATGTCACGAGTGGACAACAACCTATTGGGGCTGCTCAGCCAACATCACAATTGTCGACTATGACTTGAACATATCCTTCCACTGTACGGGTTGCCCTCGGTCATTGCTAATCTGGACGTATTTTGACACTACCGAGGATTTCTTGAAGACCAGCAACTCATCATACGAACAACAGACGAGATAGTCATGCATGTGCTTAACCGTCTTCTTTTTGTTGAAGTACACCCCGAGCGCGATTTGGAATGGGGTAGGGTGTTTCTTGATGGCGCTGGTGATGAGATTTCCAGTTAGGAGAGAGGGAAGACATTTTTGACCAATGGACATTTTCCTTAGTAACTGCTGGAGGGTATCCGGTGCAGATTCTTCTGCGATCTCTTTGGAGGTGTTCGTATGGTATGTCTGATGCTTGCAAACCATCGTCGAACATTCCTTCTTGATGTGGGTTGCCACCACATCCAGCGCAGTCTCCTGATTGTCATCCTCATCCTTGATCATTTTAGAGTGGCATTAGTACTGTCGCGGAAGACTACCGATCGGTAGCCACGTGCTGATAGCACAACCAGATCCTCCACATTCTCACAAATCAAGTTGATTATCGTGGAACGCCGCATACGCTTCCCACCGAGCCCCACATACCTCTCCATCAACCAAACATAGACCCACCTCTGAGATCGCTGACGTTGCATATCTTTCATGAGCAACTCTAGAGGACTATGAGCGATATCGTGTGATGATTCTTTGCTGGTATTACCTGGAAGAGAGCGCCCACTGAAGAATCGGGTATTGCAATATGTGTGGTAACGCGCGTCAGCGTGTGAGACAACTTAAGCGCCCTAGTACATCATCAGCCCACTCGTCTGCCTTTTCATCGCATTTATCCTTTATTCTGTGTTCTATGGCATCTGCCTTCTTGGTTCCATTCTTCATTCTTATGTTCCCTCACAAGATACGATGGAATCCATCGATTTGTCTTTTTTAGATCTTGGTCAACATTGCACGAACCACGACAATAAAAACACTGGCGAAGCCAATCAAATTGTCATGTTCTCTTCTCATGTAGATGGGATGGACTTGATATAGCTCGTTTGTGTTTTACTGCTGAGCGTGTTGCCTTTGTAATATACTTTGTCACACAAGATTTGTGATATTTACCCTGATACGTTGGATCACTTTCCAATTGTATCTGAAGATCTGAATATAAGTTATTACCATGTATTTCACTGGCTTTCATGATACTGTGCAGTCTAACACAGCTCTGACTCAACTGGAGTCTTTCATTGTCTGAGCAACTGTAGCAACATCTGTAAAGACATTTATCACTGCATCAGATGACTAGCCAATCCACCACAAAATATTAATTGCTACGCTATGAGTGATTGTTAGTTCACTATCGCACCATCACTACGCTGTCCACAGTAAACTATCTACATCGTTTCTCAACATTCCAAACATGTTCGTCTATAGTAGGTACAGAATTGTACAGTTTTGCCATGCCGGATTGAGATACACACCGTAGCGTTTGAGTGAGGTAAGAAGGTTCGATACGTTTGTTGATTTATTACAAATATCATACATCGATTTCTATTCGGCACTCATTATTTTTATCAACTAGCCTGCGTTGATCACTATGATATAAATAGATAGTGATGACAATTTGAAGAATAAGAGAGAACTAGTACTTTCAATGATAACTCTTACCTACTTCAAGCATGGCGTATACAGCCGCGACGCGTACGCCGATTAAAAAAATAACAATTTTCTCCACATATACGATTTGCCTAATCTGTTTTGATATTTCATGAATTTATCATTTTACAAAATGCAGTGATATTTATTGATATATATGCGTCAAAGATTGATTCAGAATTATGTTTTGCATGTTTGTATCATCTAGGTTTTTGCTTTGTAGATTTAATATTGTGTGTAAACTACATAATTATTTAATAGAGAATGAACATGACAAGCTCTCGATCATTGTAAGGCCAACCATACATGCACTTGCACAACTCAGTTCACAAAAATTGCTAATTTCCCCTCTGAACCTAAAGTCAGTTGTCTTCATTACATTGATCGTGACCTTTGACCTTTTGTTGACCTCGAATTGCAAAACGTAACCCAAAAATGGATTGCTCATAACAAGTTAACCTAAAAAAGTGGTATCACAGACTATTTTATGTCTACTGGTTCGAAATATATTTTTCTATTGGCGCCGGCGGCCATCTTGGCGGCCATCTTGGATATCTCGAATTGCTCAAGGATATCCGCTTGATATTCGTTATAGAAATCCTACGGATGTAGAATCCAGCGAGAAAAAATCGATATCAGTCGGTGCACGGTTAGGCCCAAAAATCAGCTTTGGCGACCTGACTATAATACAACATGGAAAGAACGCAATAAGCTGAACACCACATACGCGTCATACTGAATTATACCTAACAATAATATGTACACACGCACGCACGCACGCACGCACACACATACACATTAAGCAAGGTCAATGTTCCATATCATGATAGGACACAACCCAAACAGAACTGTAGTTTTAATTATGATTGATATCAACAGCGATTCAAATGTATTTTATTTACACATTTCCATTGCTAAAACAAGTAAATGTTACTAAAGCAAATTAACATATTCAAACGTCGAAAAATTCCACGAATCGACCCAAAGTCTGCGCAAACAGTGAGCACTTGGCACTTGTGGTTTTGTCTGTGCTCCGAAGATAAATACGTTCGACAAAACGAGAACAATTGAAACGATAATGTTAAGAAAGAGTGCCTCAAACAGACGCACGCACGCACGCACGCACGCACGCACGCACGCACGCACGCACGCACACACACACACACACACACTACACTTCGTGGATGGATCCCTGCTTCTTTGACACGTTAAACTAGTTGTTCTAAACTAGATTCATTCAGCGGCATAAGAAGTAGCCGTAAAATACAAATTGTCCAGTTCTAATTACCCTGTACACAAAAATCGACGGACGCGATATAAAACCGGGACGACTCCACAGACGAATACATTCCCTTTGTGGAACGACAAAGTAAGATCACATATCTGCACCATGCACACGCACGCACGCACGCACGCACGCACGCACGCACGCACGCACGCACGCACGCACGCACGCACGCACGCACACACACACACACACACACACACACACACACACACATACATACATATATATATATATATACACGCACACACGCACGCACATACACACACACTCCGTGTGACGTCACTAATCACATGTGCGTCCCCGCAACTACTTCACTGCAGTTGTGACATTGTGTGCACCTCCTCCGTTCCCTCTTCCTGCTGCTGAGGGTTTGAGCCTTCCTTCCCTTCCCCCTCCTGCGACGCTCCATCCCGTCCGTCGTGCGTCGCCCGAGGCGATGCCGGTGACGAATCAGACACAGTCACGCCCTCGGTCTCGTCGGCGAGAGACAGCGGCGAGACATCGACGGCGCCCAGCGAGCCAGACTCCGCGGTGTCGAACGACGACACATCGACGTCAGCGAACTTGTGTCCGAATGCAGCCGACTGGTGGTCATCGCGTGTCCGTGCGTCCACTCCGACGACGCTGCGCAACCGGAAGACGTCTACATCGGGCAGTTGGAAGGAGTCGAACGGAACCAGCGCGGCGTCGAACGGCCACTTGCGGACGATACCCTCCACGTACCCCGTCCAGTTGAGCATGGCTCGCTCGGGCGGACGGGGGTTGCGTCGGTAGAAGTGTCCGTACGTCTCGGCGTCGACCCCGTACAGTCTGAGAGCGTCGGCCGACACGAGGTGCGGCGGACACTTGTAGAAGACCTTCACCCGCTCCGACACGCGCACGTACGTGCCGACGTAGAGCGGGTGGCCGTCGGGCCGACTCATCGCCGTCATGGCTCGGATCACGTTCACCACCCGGTAGGTGTTCTTGCGGCACAGACAGCGCGACGACGCGAAGCAGCCGTCCGTCTGCACCACGGCGCACTGGATGTCAAACTCATCGTACGTGTCCACTGGGTCCGTCTGCGAACAGAGAACGTCTCTATGATATATATATATATATATATATATATATATATATATATATATATATATATATATATATATATATAATGTTGGCTCTCTTGACTGGGTTCTAGCGAGAGCATGTGAAGAACAGACCCTTCACTTAGGAAGCCTTGGTAAAATCAACCTTGAAGTTGCCACATACACAGTATTGCTAGTACACTATACGGGGGGGGGGGGGGGGGGGGGGGGGAGGACAAGGGGCATGTCAGGATGGCCAAGGATAGTGACGTCATTCATCTACTATAGACTCCCAACACAGAGTTGGCTGATGACGTAAGAGAAGGCAGATCTGTTAAGACCATGGCACAATCAATGTTTTTAGCTTAATAATTTACAGCTACAGATCATGTACAACATAACGGGATTTTGCGATCGAATTCTGCATCTGTCGTTCAACAACATATTTAACATGACGAGAACATAAATAGTTCACTACTCAGCAAATAAATCACTCTGGGGCAGACTACGAGCGTGTGTCATCCATTCGTCACCTTGTCGCTGTCGCCAGACGTCGCCGTCGTCATCGTCGTCACCGTCGTCGCCTGCGTGACGCTCTGCGGCGCCGGCACCATCCCGACACTCGTTTCCGGTTCGGGCGCCGCAAGTGACGCCGGCGACCCGGCGGCAAGGAAGTCGGGCATGTTGACGGGTCCGTAGGGGTTGCAGCGCAGGATGTGTTCGACGAAGACGGCCCAGTTGTCGGTCTTCATGCTCTTGTTCCGCGGCAGGCGGTAGTAGTTGTGGCGGTACTGGGCGGGCGTGACGCCGAACGCCGCCAGGGCCGCCGGCCGAATGGCGCACGGCGGACACTTGTAGAACACCTGGCGGACAAACACGACGTCATTCGCGGCTACTGCGACAGGGGGCGACACGGTTACCGACATGTGCTACAGTGGCATCCGGATTAATGACATTTGTAAACGCACGTAACGCTCGCACGCACGCACAAACGCACGCACGCATATATACCTGCACACACGCACGTACGCACATATTACATACACACAAATACACGCGGACGCACGCGCGCGCACACACATACAGACACACGCACGCACGCACGCACAGACACGCACACACGCAAACTTACTCACCAGTTGAAGTAACCAGTAAATGTAAGACGCCTGTACATGAACGAAAGGCATTCTATTTATATGTAACAACTGACACTAACAGTACCACGTAAAACGTATACAGCGGACACAAATTCGCCAGTGGTATTAATTATGGTGTTGACAATTATTGAAATAATTACACTAAAAATCGAGTAATTACACAGGTATAGTCTGTATGCGTGTGTACTGTATATGTGCGTTCCTATTTGTATCTGTGCGTGTAATTACACAACTTTAATTCCGTCTCTTGTGAGCACTGAACGCATTTCACGTGTGTGCCGAACTTTCAGAACTTCCTATGTCAACCAAGAACTGTTTGCAGCCACTACACATGCGCGTTCATCGCTCACGCTGACATTATTGGCTACCTTTGTACGCTCGTTGATGAACTTGAAGACTCCGATGTGACGTTCGTCGTCTGGGGGCAGCACCATCGCCTGCATGGCCTGCACCACGTGGTGCACCTTGAAGAGCGCCGAGTAGCGTCGACAGAGCATGCGCGACGTGATGAAGCAACCCTCGTCCTTCAACACAGCGGACTGGATCTTGTGCAGCAGGTCGGGATCCAGTGGCAGGTCACTTCCGGTCGACGCCATGTCCGGTTGACTGTTCTACAAAGAAGAACAATCGTATCACTTGCTGCCGGAATATTCTAATAGATGCTCTTTTATAAATTGCATAACTGTACTACGTGAGCGGTTAGGTTGTTTACTGAAGTATCAACCCATTGACCACTGCGTTACTGCAAGTATCAACGCACTGACCACAGCCTTACTGAAGTATCAACACTTTGACCACAGCCTTACTGAAGTATTAACACACTGACCACAGCCTTACTGAAGTATCAACACTTTGACCACAGCCTAACTGAAGTATTAACACACTGACCACAGCCTTTCTGAAGTATCAACACACTGACCACAGCCTTACTGAAGTATTAACACACTGACCACAGCCTTACTGAAGTATCAACACACTGACCACAGCCTTACTGAACTATTAACACACTGACCACAGCCTTACTGAAATATCAACACACTGACCACAGCCTTACTGAAGTATCAACACACTGACCACAGCCTTACTGAAGTATTAACACACTGACCACAGCCTTACTGAACTATTAACACACTGACCACACCCTTACTGAAGTATCAACACACTGACCACAGCCTTACTGAACTATTAACACACTGACCACAGCCTTACTGAAGTATCAACACACTGACCACAGCCTTACTGAACTATCAACACACTGACCACAGCCTTACTGAAGTATCAACACACTGACCACAGCCTTACTGAACTATTAACACACTGACCACACCCTTACTGAAGTATCAACACACTGACCACAGCCTTACTGAAGTATCAACACTTTGACCACAGCCTTACTGAAATATCAACACACTGACCACAGCCTTACTGAAGTATCAACACTTTGACCACAGCCTTACTGAAATATCAACACACTGACCACAGCCTTACTGAAATATCAACACACTGACCACAGCCTTACTGAAGTATCAACACTTTGACCACAGCCTTACTGAAATATCAACACACTGACCACAGCCTTACTGAAGTATCAACACACTGACCACAGCCTTACTGAAGTATCAACACAATGACCACAGCTTTACTGAAGTATCAACACAATGACCACAGCCTTACTGAAATATCAACACACTGACCACAGCCTTACTGAAGTATCAACACACTGACCACAGCTTTACTGAAGTATCAACACAATGACCACAGCCTTACTGAAGTATCAAAACACTGACCACAGCCTTACTGAAGTATCAACACACTGACCACAGCCTTACTGATGTATTAACACACTGACCACAGCCTTACTGAAGTATCAACACACTGACAACAGTCTTACTGAAGTATCAACACAATGACCACAGCCTTACTGAAGTATTAACACACTGACCACAGCCTTACTGAAGTATCAACACACTGACAACAGTCTTACTGAAGTATCAACACACTGACCACAGCCTTACTGAAGTATCAACACAATGACCACAGCCTTACTGAAGTATCAACACTTTGACCACAGCCTTACTGAAGTATCAACACACTGACCACAGCCTTACTGATGTATTAACACACTGACCACAGCCTTACTGAAGTATCAACACACTGACCACAGCCTTACTGAAGTATCAAAACACTGACCACAGCCTTACTGAAATATCAACACACTGACCACAGCCTTACTGAAATATCAACACACTGACTACAGCCTTACTGAAATATCAACACACTGACCACAACCTTACTGAAGTATCAACACTTTGACCACAACCTTACTGAAGTATCCACACACTGACCACAGCCTTACTGAAGTATCAACACACTGACCACAACCTTACTGAAGTATCAACACTTTGACCACAACCTTACTGAAGTATCAACAAACTGACCACAGCCTTACTGAAGTATCAACACACTGACCACAACCTTACTGAAGTATCAACACACTGACCACAGCCTTACTGAAGTATTAACATACTGACAACAGTCTTACTGAAGTATCAACATACTGACAACAGTCTTACTGAAGTATCAACACACTGACCACAGCCTTACTGAAGTATTAACATACTGACCACAGCCTTACTGAAGTATCAACATACTGACAACAGTCTTACTGAAGTATCAACACACTGACCACAGCCTTACTGGGAGTATCAACAGTATTGGGACTGGAATGATCTCCCTTAGTTTCAGAGCCCATGTCCCTTTATTGGATATTTTTTAAACCGCTGTTGTTCTTATTGCATTTTTATAATCGGGCTTTCGGTTTTTGAACAACGGGATTTCATTTGTTTCTTCAGATACCCTGATCTTGGATCAAATCGTGGTGTTTATCTATCGTAACAAAATATGGTTTCGTTTTCATAAACTCCGACTTCAGCTTCAAGTGTGTGTTTTGCGAGCCTCAACGTAGCGCTGCTGTCGGTTGTCGGAGAGCCTCGGTCGGCCTCAGGAATATTCATGTTTCGTAGCCTCGGTTACCCAGGCTCCGTGAGATGGCAACACTTTTAAGCCACTCACTTCCGCCTGGGGAAAGAGACGTTCTGCATTTTCGGCCTTACCCCAGATTAGGGTAGAAACGCTGATTGGCTCTCAGGCCAACTACGAAATAAAAATTAAAATAACGATATACTTTTACAAGATAATGATATCCTATGAAAAGTATTCAAAATTGAACTTATATTAACACTAAAATAAGTAAAAATTCAAATTTACAGTTGTTTATAAAATAAGAATTACGGTAGGATTAACCAGTATCCGTGAGGTGGCAGCATTGTTTAGCCGCACACGAATAACACACAAATTAAATAAGGATACATTTGTATCAAATAATGCTGTATTATAAAAACGAATCAAATGTTTTATAACATAGAAATTACGTCAGTGTCCGTGAGGTGGCAGCTTTGTATAGATCACGCGGTTAAACAAACAAAAGCGACTACGTAACCAGACTGTCTTCTCGGCGTAGTTCCGGATCCGACCGACAGTCGGTTAAGCGAGACTAAATGTCTCGTTGGCAATGCCGATATATGTGTAATAGGTGTTTTAATGAGCGTAAGGGATAATGTAGAACTGAGAACGAGCAACTAAAGACTTATACCGGACAGACACACCACTACTGCGAGAACACGCAGAACACGAGCGGGATAAGATTCAACGACCGAGAGAGTCGTTTATAAACAACTACTGGTGGTGTTTGAGACGAGATTAAGAGATTACACAGAATGTTTGAAACGGTTAAAAGCGCAATGCCGCTAGCGACATTTTTTTTGATTTAACGAAACTGACACACATAATTATCATAATAATGATTATTGTTATGTGGGCTGAGACGGAAATTGGTGCTAGTGTTTATAACATTATTCAGAATAAATGTTTCCATACGTAATGAACGCAGAAGAAGCACACCAAACGGCAAATCATGTTAGTAAAATAATAAAATACACTTGTTGCAGACATAAAGCTTTCTCAGTTGCCGCACCACCTATCTTTGGAATTACGCTATTATATTAGCGACACGCGACTAAGAAACCTAAGGCAATAATACGTATGTCATTATTTCGTCATCTTCGCCTTGATCAATATTGTGATTCCTGTAAAAGGTCAAAATTAAGATGTGCCAACGACCACTTTCGCTCATGTAGCGGTGAAAACAACGGAGAATGTTTTCCTTCAGTAAACACCACATATTAGCTAATCGCTCCACGACACACTTACACGTTGTTTATAGCGTATGTTGCTGGACAAAGCTGGCAGGGGAAATCACTGATTGACCATACATGCACAGAGTTAGAATAAACAACATATTGATTGCAGGCATGAACGGTAAGACGTAGGGACAGGCTTAACATTCTACAAATCACACACCAACACAAATATAAAATGTTACGAACGATTTAATCAATTTTTATTGACGACAATCCCAATATAGCAACCACGTAATCACGAATTCACGACACGATTAATGCTTTGTCAAACCAAACAGTTGTCCCAGCTCGCATGCCTTTAGGGTAACGTGGACAAACTCATTATGGAAATACGAGTCTTTTATCAAACACATCAAAATACTATCCAATTTCCCAACAAGAAACTATAAACGTACACACACACACACACACACACACACACACACACACACACACACACACACACACACACACCACACACACGCACGCACGCACGCACGCACGCACACACACACACACACACACACACACATCGTTCTAGATGTTTTTAACGCCAGGCAACGTTCCATCAACTGACGAATCGACAACATCGTAATCTTACTGAGTCGCATTCAACTGATCAGCCTTATTCGGAACATTATCGCCAAGCTGCACTTCCGATAGGCTGGCACTGAGCGTGATCACAGAGTATGATCACCGAGTGTGATCACTGAGTGTGATCACTGGCAGCGTACTTTTACATATTAAACTGAGACCTGACCAACAAGCGTGTGGGATATGCAGTCCCCAACGTTGAGAGCTAGTGTTTTTTTTTACATCAAATGTACCACGCTTGCCCAGCCCGATAAAGTGAAATCACTGGCGACAGAAGTTAAAATTACGATGATGTGACGGCATAATTTAGTGCGCCTTACTTCACTGACCGCTCGTGTGACGTACACTACCTGTTGTGAAAACGACTACAACACTCCGGTTTCATCGTGAACTCTATAATCACAAATCGTTAAAAACTCGTGAATTAAGGTAATAAAATTGACATTAACTGGACCAATTTGCCGGAACAATACTGCTACCGTGTCAAGTGTATCGACACACACCATTGGTGACAGATTAACGACATGTTAACTAGTAGCAAACTGCGCTAGGCGTGAGAGAGTTCAGTCGTTTCATGGTACTTTGCTAAAATACGACGGTAGTCGGTAAGGACGAATACTCCCATTCACTTGGGTAACCCGTGTCCATGATGTGAACCTCACTTAGCTATGTAGCCGCATGACGACTGTGTGTACATGATTCAGTTATGTATTAAGACTGTGGCACCGACAGACCGTTGTTGTCGACCTGTCGGGCATCTCCTGGAAAAGTTTCACTTTCGGTTTCTGTCCGTCCCGCTGTTCCGGACGCACACAGACGCTCGAGGTGATGGAGCTCAGAGTACGACTCGGCTTCGCTGTGCGTAACTAAATTCGAGGCAACATGAACACTATCTGGGGCAGTTTCATTTTCGGTTCGTGGCTCAAAGTTATGGAAGAGCTGCGGATGATCGAAATCGGGAAGAATCTCACTTTCGCGCTCAGCGCGGACGGAATCACCGAGCCCGTGCTGGCGGTCAGGTTCCTGGGCGCGTGTACTTTCGCTTTCACTGTCGATACGGTCGTGCTGGCGATAGAAGTGCGTCAGTCGCCGCGGCTCGGGGTGTTCCCGCAGAAGGGCGGCGTGCGTGAAGACGTCCATCTGCGGGTCTCGCCGACCGAGCTGGTCGACGTACAGGTCGGCCGCGATGCCGTAGTCGGCGAGGCGCCCGACGAAGGCCGCCGTCGCCGCGTCGTCGTCGGCCGGCGGCGGCAGCGCCTTGTAGAAGACGGCCTTGCTGCGGCGCGCCGGCCGCACGACGACCTGCACGAGACTGGCGAGGCCGTCGCGCACGAGCCCCTCGACGACGTACATCAGCTGCGAGCTGCTGCGCACGCGCCGCTGCAGCTTCCGGTGGAGCGCGCGCACGCTGTGGAAGGGGCCGGGCGAGGCGAGGATGATGGCGGCGGCGGCGAGGTGGGCGGCCGGCTCCGGCGTCGACGAGGGTGAGGCGTGGGGCGCGGGTCGGACGGCGCGCTCACTGGGCACCTGCGACAAGAGAAAACAGGCACTGCATGAGTACGACTCGCTCGGCTCTCACGCGGCGGCCGCAACGATCGGCAGCCGTTGCTCTTGTCTCAGGTCCCACCCCTACCCACCTCCCCCAGTGTCGGACGTTCTCCTCTCGCCGCAGCTAGAGGAGCCACCAAAGTCGGCCGCTCGCCGCCGCGAGAGGAGCCACCAGTGTCGGCCACTAGCCGTCGCTAGAGAAGCCACCAAAATCGGCCGCTCGCCGCCCCTAGAGGAGCCACCAGTGTCGGCCGCTCGCCGCTGCTAGAGGAGCCACCAGTGTCGGCCATTAACCGCCGCTAGAGGAGCCACCAAAATCGGCCGCTCGCCGCCGCTAGAGGAGCCACCAGGGTCGGCCGCTCGCCGTCGCTAGAGGAGCCACTGGTGTCAGTCGATTTCTGCGCTACAGCCGCTCGCCGCCAAGGGAGCTACCAGTACTTGTTGCCCCTAGTTCACCGCCTCGGGTATGTTTATATATATATATATATATATATATATATATATATATATATATATATATATATATATATATATATATATATATATATATATATATAACCCGGCACACAATATACTCAAAAATATGCCAGCGCTGGAGAAAACATGCTCAAAATCACTTAAGATGTTCATTTAAAAATGAATTACGCACAGTACTTCACTGTCATATGAACTGTGTGCACAAGCAATGGTACTGATCAATTCAATTGTGTTAGTTGTGAACTAACACGTCGAATCTTTATGTAGACCAGTTTTGGTCTACATAAAACAGCGGTCTACATAAGCCGGTCCTATATGTATAATCGGTCGACATAAGCTGCCTTTAGGAGTATATATATATATATATATATATATATATATATATATATATATATATATATATATGCATACATATATATATGCATATATATATATACATATATATATCATATATATATATCATATATATATATATATATATGTATCATATATATATATATATATGTATCATATATATATATGTATCATATATATATATATGTATCATATATATATATATATATATATATATATATATATATATATATATATATATATATACATATATCTTCCCATTTGCTATGCGAACGAAAAAGGCAGTAGCTAGAAAGAAAAAGATTGTTCAGACACAGCACAAATACAAGGATTCCCCAACCCCCACCGCGATCTAACTACGTCAATTCTACTACGATTTAGCCGCGCGAATGCTAAATTGGTCTCATGAAACCGGCCGTAAGCTGCATTGACTATTCGTGTTTAGCTGCGACCAGTAGACTGCTTAATTGCGCGTAAAGTTACATGATTGTGTGCATTACAATGTATTCAAAGTATCCCGTTTATTTATAATTTGGGAAACGAAAGAATCCTTTTCGAGTCCCAAAGAATGCTTCTAAAAGACGACAGATGTAGTTTTGTTTATAAAATAGGTTGATGTTATTTAGAAAGGTGGAATCAATGGACGTATTGAGGGTGATCCATTTTCTAAGTGAAGCCGCAGTGGCTTTACCGGGAAATATAGGTTTAACATGCCGTGTCTGGTCACAGGCTAACACAAATGGTCAGCGAAACGAGTTCCTCATCAAAAGTAGTAAAATTGCGATAACTGCTGTATGGTTAGTTGTTGCGTGTGTTGGTTCGACTAACGAGCCACGATGTCAAAATGGTTTGGATATCGCTGAAGCAACCACTAGTACACATTTTGTAACAACTGGTTGTCTTAACCAACGAAAATAACTCTTACTGCTTTTAAATATATACATTTTTATTAAAATGAATTATGAATAGTTGGTGCTGCAGCGCAGAGCATCCGTGATACGGCCGTGATGAGTGCGGCGACTGAGAGATTCTACTCTATCTCGTTCACGGAAACACAGTGTGTAAGGTGAGTCTGTCTCAAATGTCGTGTCGACCGCTGTCTCTAAACCGAAGACGTCTCTTTCTCGTGGTTGAATATGCCGTTTTAACCCTAGAACGGATTTGTTCAGCCTGCCTACCAAATTGCATTTAATATACTCCAAAGTATTTGCAAGTTGAACACTCGACAGCGAAATGTTCACACTGTAAACAGCTCATTTAGATACTAAACACGCTAATATTACAGAGGTTGTTTCTGTTGGCAGCGAGGCACTGATGTATGGTGCATCCACGGTGGCTTTACTTTCACTAATTATTACTGCGCCTCGTTATGAGTATACTCGTGATGTAATAGTGTAGTTAGATATACGTCTTATAGGGCATTACTTCACAACGTAGTTGCATTTCGTCAACTACAATGTCTGGTCAAAGAAATGCCCCCTGACATAGCCAAGTCAATAACTCCACACTCTATGTAACATTATCAAAGTATTCATCACCACGCCCACGTTTCACTGGTTGTTTGTTTATTTCTACGCTACAATGTCGTGGAAATTGTTCCAATAGGACAGAGGCATGGACCCAAAGGACAATCTAGTTGCATGGGGATGACTATGAAAGTCAAACAAGTGCCTTTAATATGAGTAATGCCAGCTACAATATCGTCGAGAAATACCAAACTGCCGCTACAGGTGTACTTCAGTGCTGCTGGACAAGTTAGCCACATGAAAGAGCATTAGCGACAGTCGTTGTGACAACTGTGCGCCACTGACGCTACGTGTTCGTGACAGGTGACAGCGTATTCGACGTCACATCTGCTGCCATGGCTGCCTGCTCGCTCTGTGCTCGCTTCAGCAGCTCGGGCACAATCACCTGCAGTCCGTTGTGGCCGACCGGCACGAGGCTGAACCACGTGATGCTGTCGCGCACGCGCTTCGGCGCGACGTAGAACGCGAGCGGGTCGCGGCCCTCGTGCGGACACTTCTCGACGTACTTCCGGTAGATGTTCACGTGACAGCGGCCGGGATTGGCGGCGTCGGCGTGGACGACCTTGGCGCGTCCGCCGCCGTGTCCGTCGGCGACGTACTGCAGGTAGGCGGGCCCGTCGTCCGGCTCGTGCAGGGTGATCTGCGGGTCGACGTAGCGTAGGCGACGGTGGTGGTGGCCGCAGCCGATGAGGAAGTTGCGCGAGTTGAGGTAGACGAGCGTGTGCAGCAGCACGGTGCCGTTGTAGTCGCCGAGCGAGCCGCTCTGCCACAGCAGCTCCTCCTGCTCGCTAGTCAGCGACGCCGGGCTCGGCCGCCGGGGCCTTGAGACGCTCAACGACGAGGACTCGACCAGGCGACGGACCGCGGCGAACGGCTCCGCGCTGAACTCATCCACCTCCCGCGCCGACATGTGCGCCTGGATGCCGCCCAGGAGCCGGAGGAGACGACCGGGCTCGTATGAGCCGCCGTCTGGCTGACGAACCTGGATGACGAACCTCGACAGCACTGACGTTATCTGTTCTTTCGTCAGCTGCGTCAGCTCGTCGACGCTGACGGCGAGGTTCGAGTCTGTGGCCCACTGTCTTAGCACGGACATGGCCCATGCTGCCGTCTGCTCCGGATTGTCTGTGGTCGCCGTCTCGCTACGGTCCCCGGCCAGGTCGTTGTCCCAGCCTCGGGACGTCGTCGACGAGTCGTTGGAGTTGCCGCCTGTCGGCCACTGTATCGTTGGGTCGGGCACCTGAAACACGCGAGCACATGGACACTATGACAGAACGTACGACTGTTGATGTCAGTTACAAAGATGACGACAATCGTGTTGCTTTGTGGTCTGTGGGCGCGCGTGTGAGTGCGTGTGATGGGGTGAGAGAGGGGGAGAGGGGGGAGGGAGGAGGGGAGGGAGAGCAAGAGGAGAGGGAGAGGGGAAGGGGGACGGGGAGAGTAAGAGGAGAGGAGGGGGAGAGATGTAGAGGGACAGGGAAGGGAGAGCGAGGGCGAGAGGGAGACGGAGAGGGACAGGGATAGGGACAGGGAGAGGTACAAGGTATAACCTGTGCATTTAATTTATGTAGAAAAGTATGCATAGTTTTAAATGATTCCATTTTATAAAGGATGAGTGAATTCTAGCAGTCAACATTTGTGATTGTGGAGGATTGTGGCAGAAAGCAGCATCAGTTTGACATACCTGCATCCATTCACGCTTCACTGCACTTGCCATCTCATTCACATCACCGATTCACTGCTGCCGCGATAAAAGTCAAATGGACCTCCTGACACGTGTCAGGGAAAATTTCACGGGAAAACTGTTGACAGTGAACATCTCTGAATCGTGTTTTATAGCAAACTGGCTTGAGAATTTCCAGTGGAAAAACGTTGGATGTTTTGAAATGCTCATTAAGATACTGAGAGCAAGTAAGGCATCCAAAAAATTACAATTATCGATAAATGGCATGCCACAAACAAAATGGCATCAATACCAAATCAATGTGAAATTACAACATATCTTGAAAAATATACCACGTGACACCATCTGTCTAATTCTTCTTGATTAATTAATTGTAGAATGGATGCAGATTTGAGACGATGGTAAAGTGGGGTTAATGATACCACCGTGACAATGTGAAACACAAATACTCCTGATGCATGCTTTATACAAGAGCACAATCACTACACAATCAGAAAGACTACTGTGTAATGGGCCTCTGCCTGTCGTGGGTCTCAGCCATGACATCATGACAAACACCAACCTTCTACAATAAATGCAGCATATCAGTAAGATATGAATGACGTCATGAAACAGGAAATAACATCAGTTCTAACCCATGGCCTGTCAGCCTGAGGCTGTACTGGAATTCTAAACACTTTCTAATGCACATCTTCCAACACAGTGGGAAAGCCATACGTGTGTGCAGACCTGAAGTGGATTTCACATCACGGATTCCAACTTCCAAGTACATGTTTTGATTCCAATTCCACCTACTATGACGATTATGATTGGAACACTTTTTAATCCAATTGCAGCCACACTCACGGGCATCGATCGGTGGGGGACGGGGGGACGCGCCCCCCCCCCCACTTTTCAGGGTGGGGGGACAGCATAGGAATTGACCCCCCCACTTTTCATATCAGAAAAAATTGCGAGGCATATAGCCTCAATACTCCTCTCTCTTAAAAGCCGCTACATAGGACTAGCTAGACAATAAACTCGCGATATGAAGTTCAGCGAAGTTATTCATCGCAAATTAACACGAGGCAAACAAGTCTTGAGGCATGTTTTGCTGTTAGTGCGCCATAATCCGTGATAGTTATTTAAACAAACGTAATATTTTAATGTATTGAACAAAATTTTAGACATCCTATTCACAGTAGTCATTACAGGAGTTATCGAACAGCCCCTGGCATTTATACCAAATATGCTTTGTTATTTCGCTGACATTGATGATTTGAAATGTGTCGCGCATTCGCAGAAAGGCCAATCGGAAAGTTTATAACTACCGGACAAATGTAAGCCGCTGCTAGGTTCTATCAACCTTGTGTTGATATTATTAATAGGCTCTAGCCATCAAACACATTTTAAATGATGAAATTTGTGTTGCACCTTCACCCCTCGCCTGCTTGATGCTTATCGCCTACGACAGAAGCGGCGGATTCCTGCACTTTGTGTAACATATTCCCATTTGAGTGATGAAAAATTTCTTTGCCAAAATGTTGGATTGGGAAGTTATACACAGGCACAGCATGGGCGTCGATCAGTGGGGGAAGAGGGGGACGAGGGGGACGCGTACCCCACTTTTCGGCCTGAGGTGGTCAGCATAGGAAATGTCCTCGTACTTTTTCAGTTCATAAAACAAATTTATACGCGTATATAGCGAGACTGATCACTCCCCTCTTTTCAAAACCCTACATCGGTCTAGTAGTAAAAGTAATAATAAGAACTAAACTTCCGACTACCTAGTGGAAAATCACTAGATAAATTGCTTGGTTGGCAGCAGCCCGCAACTTGATCTAAGTCCAGTAAATATTCGTCATGCCGGGCTCTGTCATTTTGCACCCTTGTATTGATATATATATATAGCCATCAAGCACATAATAGATTATTAATTTTTGTGTTCCCTGTTATCCCTTGGATTGCAGCCTGGTCGCCCTGGTGGATATTTATATCGCCTACGGCGGAACCAGAGGATTTATGCACTTTGTGTAATT
Organism: Oasisia sp. SBJ-2009; assembly: GCA_964017155.1. Lineage (NCBI taxonomy): Eukaryota > Metazoa > Annelida > Polychaeta > Sabellida > Siboglinidae > Oasisia > Oasisia sp. SBJ-2009. Next base: position 5,575,782 of record OZ024866.1, on the reverse strand, counting down.
TGATCTCATTTTAGTGATGACACAATTCTTTGCCAAAAGGTGGGATTGGGAAGTCCTACACAGGCACCCCTGTAAGCTCTGCATCTTGTCACTCTATGAATCAGGCAAGCAGTGTTGGGTACGAAGTGTACCCCCAAATGTTCAGTGATTGGGGTAGGTCATGGCCCCTCTTCAAATATATGTTGCCAACATAACTATTATAAATAGCATAACATAAAGGCCTTTTTTAGTTTAGACTTAGCATCAGACCAACAATTAATTATATGTTTTATATATAAACAAATTATGTGTATTTCTGTTCATATATATATATATATATATATATATATATATATATATATATATATATATATATATGACATATTATAATATATTATATGACATAAATATATATATATATATATATATACGTGTGTGTATATAAATTGGTCCCCCGTCCCCCCCACTTTTAAAATCGGATCGACGCCCCTGGCCACACTGTGGTCATTCTAGAAAAATCTAAAATTTATTTCACCCACTCTAACAAATGTTTTGATTAGTGTAACTTATTTCTTTCTTAAAAAGTTAAAGTGGCAAATTTATCTAAGAAAGCAAGAGTAGTGGTTAAGAGGTATAAATTTGCTACTTTCACAAGTATGACTGGCAGTTACAAATCACCTGGGCATTGCAGAACACAGCGCTAGCTAAGATTTCCTAGTTTTTCTCCATGTATAACTTAATTAATTTTATATGTATTTTCATTGCAAAAGAGATAAACAGCTACATAGATTCAAAACAATGAGCAATTCCGATTCCACTCAATGTAATTCTGATTCTGAGCGATGCTTTCACATCAACTGATCCTGGCACCATTACTTCCATACTGACTGATTCTGATTGTGGAATTGGAGTTGGAATCTATCATTGATTCCGATTCCGGAATCAGCCTGTGTATCACGGTACCTTTACACATGGCAGGTCCCATATGCAACGTATGGAATTTATCTTAATCAAACTCATAATTCACTTCACCAGTTATGACTTATCTCCTGTGAGAACAGTGTGCATAGACACCTGTCCAAGCCACACCCCAACTCCAACTCCAAGATGAAGCCCTGGATTTCCGAGAATCCCAATATTAATAATTTCCTGTTCGACCTTTGGTCCTTTGGTGTGTAATCAACACAGCCCCTTCTAGGCCTAGCATTAGGGTTTCTACCATTATCATGTGCCTTCTTAGAAAAACGCCTGAACTGAACTGAACTGAACTGAACTGAACTGAACTGAACTGAACTGAACTGAACTGAACTGAACTGAACTGAACTGAACTGAACTGAACTGAACTGAACTGAACTGAACTGAACTGAACTGAACTGAACTGAACTGAACTGAACTGAACTGAACTGAACTGAACTGAACTGAACTGAACTGAACTGAACTGAACTGAACTGAACTGAACTGAACTGAACTGAACTGAACTGAACTGAACTGAACTGAACTGAACTGAACTGAACTGAACTGAACTGAACTGAACTGAACTGAACTGAACTGAACTGAACTGAACTGAACTGAACTGAACTGAACTGAACAACTGTGACAGTGTCACTTAGTAACTGTGATCATGGCTGGGTACAAACTTTCAACCCAAAATACACATTTTGGGATCAAATAAAAATTTACAAATACAAATCAGCCACACCAAATTGAAATATGTTGCTTTTCCAGATATAAACTCAATAACAAATACATTTTACAAACACTTGTTGTCACAAATTCAAATTCAGTGCCAGTTTTGTTATTAAAATAAAATTCAATCTTTTGATGAGCCTAAAGTTAGCCCATTGTGTACAGAGAGCAGAGGTATATGGAATAATATTGCCACGTCTTTAAATTTGGCTTTAATTGCAACAAAAACTGCTAATATGCTTTGCATTAGAAAAATGTGATTGTTATTTTGACAATACTAGAAGAAAAATGTTGAAAAAAATTGTTGAATATTGACAGATTTAAAAGTTTATATATTATATTTGGTTGTATTTGCTAATACATTCAAATACAGACCAACTATCAAATACAAATGTATGTGCACATTATGATTTCCAAATAAAATAAAAATACAGAAAATGTCTATATTCAAATATACATGGATGTGATAGGTAATGTGTAGTGTATATGCATAATGTTCACAACATTGGGGAAAATGTTACAAATAACTCCACTCTCTTTGAACAATAAGTAGCAAAAGTTCTAACGAAGCCATTAATCACTTAAACTACCAGTCACAACATGTCCAGTTCACAGCATGCCTTGAAATATCTAATACACATGTTCTTGATTCCTTCGTTCCATCAAAGTCAACATGTAATGTGTATTGTCTTTTAAACGGCACACAATCAACATTAAATAAAACAACCAATGGGTGTATTCACTGCTCAGTCCATTCACATAAATGTACATGTAAGTCTTAAACCAATTTGTGCTGTGTTTGTATTTTTCTGGTTTGCCTTCAGCCCAAGTGACATTATGTGTGAGAAGATATTTTCAGACCTCTACATGACTGTCATTAGACAAGTACTTCTGTATGGAGCAGAATGTTGGACAGTTAGAAAGAAGGAGGAACAGATTCTCGAGAAAACAGAGATGAGGATCTTGAGAAGGATTACAGGAGTAACATTGAGAGACAAGGTAAAGAGTGTGGCCATCAGAAAGGAGCTAGGAGTAAATAGCATACAAGAGAAAGTCAGAGAAATGAGAATACGCTGGTATGGACAAAGAAATGGGCGAAGAAGAAGAAGAAAAAGATATTTTCCGAGTCTGTCTGCGCAAGCCACATTTAAGAAGATGGACATCGTTGTCTCTCAGTCTCAAGACACTCATACTTCAACTGTTTTGGTTGTGCAAATAAAACAGTTAAAATATATTACATTGCGGTAACCTCTGAAAAAGGATTTATTTACATCACCTATATAACCAATACAATTATTTTATATTTACTTGTATATGATAAAATCAAAATAACAACAGTTTCAATCAGATGAAGGTGGTCATGAAATGATAGACATTTACTGATTTAGTACTATATATTGCATTGAGCAGCTCACCAGAATATAGAATTGTACCTATCAGACATAGACTATTACGGAGAAATTAAAATTATAGATATATAATATATATACATATATCATTATAAAGTTAAACAATGTGACCTTTTTATAATATGTAATATTATGTATACATAATATATATATACCAGGTATATATATATATATATATATATATACATACATACTGTTATTTATAATAATTTAGCATATAATATATATATATATATTATAAGTTGTATGCTAAATTATTATAAACTCATGTAATCATTCACAACACAAATGTTTATGACTTTACTCTTGTGTCAAAGTTAAATACGTACAGGGCAATTCCACGGTAACGGAATTACAATTCACAATATTTTTTGGTTTAAAATGGTTATATTTTCCCATTCAGCATGTATCTACAAAAGAAACTTAAACATGGTTTGAAGTGCACACTACACCCTATAAGTACCAGTGGTACCTGTTAAGAAATGTAAAATAATTACAAAATTATGGCTGTTTTAATTTTGGTAACGGAATTACTCAGAGAATTTGGACTCAGTTTTTATTAAATGTCATGACATATCGTCTGAAATCTGCAATCTACCAGGGCCAACAACTAGCATTAATAAATAGACATATAACATGACCTTGGTATTAGATAGAATTTTACTCATGATATATGTTCTGTTTTTTATAGTGAACTGGTTTTGATCGGTAACGGAATTACATGCAATAGTAACGGAATTACGAGTCTGACTATTTTTGGAATAAAACATCAAATAATAATTGATGCTCATTTTTTCTTTTCTGCAAGATTACAGAACACCATAACTTCATGTTCTACTAAAAATAACAATTGTACTGGCCAATAATTGTACACACAGTACAGCGATGTATTTCACATTTAGCTCAAAATCAGTCGAAAGCAGTTATTGAACTCCAGTCCATCTGTGGGTCAGGGAGGATGTTAATGTCACAATCTTTATCAGTAGAGGCAGTCAATATATCTTCAACATCAGGCCACATAAATTTACATAGTTCAACACACTTCAAGTAATTTGTCACCTAAGTTTAAAAAATCCGGGAAGACACTTTTTTGGCTTTTTTTTTTACAACCATCCACTTTAAGTCCAGACATTTTGGCAAGGTCTTTTCTGTATTCTCAAGTTTGATTACCCATGCTGTTGTCTTCTTTGTCATCTTCATTATTTCAGTGTTTTAATTTTGAAGAAGTTCCTCGTGGATTATTATTTGACATGGTTTTGTATAACAGTCACAAACAATGTAATCGACTACCCTCTGACTCTTTGCAACTGCTTAATGTTGGGAATTAGACTGATCTCATTCCAGTCATATGAGCTTTATCATTTTTAATTCAACCATGGCTTAGTTGATGCATCCATGTAAAATATTCTGACAGGTCCTGGCAGCAACTTTGTTAAACTTATTGGATGTGATCACGCGATATCACTCCAGAGAACAATTGGAGTTATAGTCTTGGACAATAAACCTTAGCCATGTGGTAAAGAAATACTGTGTAGAATTTCTTTGAAAGTCCATGAACACATTCTGCAACTGATCTTTGATAGATAATCTGGCCTATCTTGTAGATTTATATGGATCACTGCTGCCATTCTGTGTAGTATACAGATAGTACATGTTACAAATAGTGCATGTTTCTGAATCCATGGACAGTTTTCATAAAGTCCAAAGATTCCATTCATATTTAACTGAAACATTGTCCCAATGCCTGTGCTGACCTCTAATGTACTTAGGTTCCATTATTAGTTTCTTATTATGATTTATTGTGCAAGAGAAAAAAACTTGTAATTCTGTTATTGTAATTCCGTTACCAATATGTAATTCGGTTACCATGATTCCCGCAAGATGAGAAAAGACACACATAAATTGTGTACTCTCACCTATTCGTGGGTGTATCTAATAAGAGAATTTCAAGTAACTGTTAATTTTGATCACTTGTAGGCTCTCAGGAAAACTTTATGTACTTTTTTGGTAACGGAATTACATAATAAATATATGATGTGACTACCCATATCAAAATACTGTACAGCTTATGCAGTACAAGTTGCTTTCTGAATTTTGAACATGTACAGTATGAACTTTGAAAATCTATAAAACAAAGGTAAATTAGTTAAGAGTTAATGGTAAGATGGGAGGGGTTTCTGTTGGCCCTTGTTTTTCCATTAGTTTGACTGCTAAGAATTCACTCCATTAGAAACGCAATTAAAAAAAATTGTGAACTGACGGCACAATTGTTTTACTTGGGCCTGAATTTTACGTATGTTTTACATCAGTGGTACAACTTTTACACTGTTTCAACAAGATTTAATTTTTAGCAGTGTGGGCTCTCCAATATGGAATTGCCCTACAGGTTTGTTATTTTCAGACGATTCCTCCAGGCACCACTTAATTGTTTTCTCTCTATTGTAAATGTTAAAATACTTGGTGTATTGGCCTTGGTTAATTTGCAATTAATTTCAAATGTGTTGGTTGTTGGTTGCCAAGTTAAAAATTGACACTTAGTAAACGTGTAAACAACAAGCAACACACTGTTTAGATATACCGCTGCAATACATTCAACAAACACTGTGTGTCATGTGAATAATCAACCAGAAACTATCCATGCAGTCACTAATTAATTTATACTATACATGGGGTCAAATCACTGAAATGCAAATGCATTGTAAATGCTACTGACCCAGTATTTGCATTTGAAAATCTTAAGCCACGAAATGTTTGCCTATGAAGAACCGTGTACTTTTTCAAATATTTCTTTTCAAATGCATTAGTTCTCACATTTCTGTTTATTATTTCATTCTGCATACTAATATTGATACTAATAGTCAGTCTTAAAACCCACAAGTTTGTATTGTTTTTGTATTTTCTGGTCTGCCCATGTGACATTATGTGTGAGGAGATATTTTCAGATTCTGTCTGGACAAGCCACGTTTAGGAAGGTGTACATCATTGTCTCCCAGTCTCAAGAAACTCACACTTTAATTGTTTTGGTTGTACAAAATGTTTTCTATCCAAAGCTGAAAGTTTAACATATTATAAAGAGGTTGCATTGTTGAACTTTATAATTATATATATTATATATATACAGGGTTCGAATTTAGCTGGGACCACATTCACTGTCAGGTCCCCAGATTTCCAACTCCTAGGGGCCTGACTGGCCCCCAGATCAAACACATCTGACTGCAACCAATTATTTATAACTAATGGCCTGACAACTTCCTACCCCAGAGGCCAAGCTCAGAACATGTCATTATTCACTATATCAGTAAATGATGCTGGCTGCTGCCTGGGGTTGGAATGGCTGTGTGGGTGGGTGGGGGGGGGGGGGGGCAGAAGGTTGCTGCCCATCTTCAGGGTTAAAATTTAGAGATAAGGTGTGGCCAAGGTGGGCAAACCTGTTGACTGGGCCAGGGAAAAAGAATTAATGACCTATGATTGTGTTACTAGAAGTAGACAGGTCTTAGACATAATCTACTATAAAGTCCTACGATGTCAGTAAACTGTCATCCTTCATAACATAGCATATGCATCAAGTCTTGGTTTAAACAGTTTATGGCCAATGCAGGCAATACTGTTTTAAAGTACATGAATGGTGGTAAAAATGAAAATGATCAATGAAGAAGACAATAAAACACAGTCAAAACAGCCTGAAGAGTCTAGCCAGGATTGTCAGTAAGTATTCATAGCTAGCCCAGCTTTGGGCTTCGACAGTCCGCAATCTATTTTTGATATGTAAGTCATCTCAAGTAAGATACAACACAGTGTAAAAAGTTATTCAGTATCAAAATTAGTAAACGTGGTTAAAAAGAGAACTACTAAGAGAACTATAATATTGTGTTACATTTCATGAGCTAATAGTGAATGGAAGCTAGATACATGCGTTACTTCCAACTGGTGGTAAAATTCAGTGTTACTTTCGGGCTTAATATTCAATGTAAACTAATACTGTACTGTTTGCAACACCTAACCTAAAAAGTACTTATTTAGTAAATCAATAAAACACTAAGCTATACTTGCTTTTGTTCCATTTAAAGCCAGATTGATTTAGGAATTACACAAATACTGCTTCTTGACTTAACCAGAAATAAAATAACTGTAAGGGGTGAAGGAACGGGAACACCCAAAATCGCTTAAAAGCTGTTATAGGTGTGTGTGGAGGGGGCAGGAAGAGGCGACCTCATGTTGCCATCTACAATTAAACGCAGGCAGCCCAAAGAGGAAGATCTACAGGTTTCAAGCAGCTCTGATTCAGAGGAAAATTAACAACCTTCCATTGATCTGTAGAAATGATCATTAGTATTTACTAATTAAGCTGCTACATAGGCTATAGCAATGATGTTTGTGGCATATGAATTGTGTTGAATAAAGTTATCGTTGCAATGCGACTTAGACGTGCATTTGTTGCATGGCCCCAACTTTTTGTGTCTGGCCCATAGATTTTGAAAAGTAGGGGCCCTGCTGGCCACCACTCATTTCAGGCTAAATTCTAACCCTGTATATATATATATATATATATATATATATATATATACATACATACATACATACATACATACATACATACACACACACATACATACATACATACATACATACATACATACATACATACATACATATATGCAGAATTAAATCAGAAACAGACATGTGAGAACTTATGTATTTGAATAAAATGAAAAAAGTATATAGTTCTTCAACTACAAGAAAAGTATTTGAAATACTCTTGGAAAGGATTTGCATTTGGCACATTTAATAAAAATTATTTTTAACATTGAAAAATCAAATACTTTTCATACATTGTTATCAAATTAATACAATGGTTCTTTCATTTGTTTCATAATTCATGTTGGGTGTTACTGGGTGGTGATTCCATAGATCTGTCCGTTTAATAATAAGTTTTTTTAACTTATGCCACTAGTTTGTTATTGTTAACTGTTATTGCATACGGGCACATCAAGAGAATTTGATGAAAAGTATTTGACATATTTCTGAAAAGTATTTGGTTTTTGCACTTGTAACAAAGTTTAAGTATTTGCAATGCATATAAACTGTCAAAAGTATTTGCATATATAAATATTTTTTAAGTATCTGACCCCATGTCTGATTAATAAATAAAATGCAATGATGAGATATGTACCAGTGAATTAGAAAAGTATTTGAAATACTTTTGGAAAGTATTTGCATTTGACACAAACAACATTTGTGTTTCAATTGCATTTGGATTGTCAAAAAGTATTTGCATGTAAATACTTGTCAATGTATTTGACTCCATGTCTGATTGCAGTGCTTTATGCAGAATAAAATTATTGCCAGTTACACGTTTTGGTGGACACATGGATGTCAAAAAAAAAAATTAACTGTTCAGCATGTTTACAAACTTTCAAATGTGCCTGATGACCTGAAATGGGCTACAAACACACGTGACACCATTTACACTCACTTTCAAGGCATACAGTTTTAACAATATCTAGCTTTTGGAAGACATTTCTTTTTTGCCACCACCTGTCCACTCATATTTCTACCCGTCCATATTCACTTTACCAGTCCAAATGATGGGTGGACGGATCTCTACATAAAGCTATGTCCGATTGATAACTGAGATACGTACCAGTGAGTTATTGTGACTAGACGGCAGCCCGGCTGAGACCATGTCAGACGACAAGTTTGGTAGCGATGGGAGTGAGGTAGACAAGATATCCCCACTGCCCAGATGCCAGGAAGAGCTGGTGAGTCCCGCGATAGACGGCAGGGATACGGGCAGGATGTGCTTGGCCTCCGACTCCCCCCGGCCGGTGTAGACAGTGGGATAGGTTGTGGGTTCACTAAAGTTGTCCGAGGTCTGGTGGAACTGGTAGTTTGTCATCGAGTCTGGCGTCACACTGTCATCCAGGGCCTCTTTCTTGACCTCCATCACAGGGAGGCTGTCGACGTCTATGGCCTGTGACGGGGAGTTCGCCTGGTAACTTGGGGTGAGGTGGCGGCGTTTGTTGTGGGGGGGCGTCGACACGCCCTCACCCCACTCGGGCATGTGGGTGTCACCGGACCCCTGGTGAGTGAGTGAGGCGAACCAGTGACGGGAGAGTTCACCACTGCCAGACACTGCCCTCTTGTGGCAACGCTGAACTTTACTGGGTGCCTTGAATATTGGGACAACGGCACGCGTGGACACGGCAGAACATTCAACACTACTGTCTCCATCGTCTCTCTCCTTCTGGTCACAGTTGACAGGACTCGATGACCTCACTCCTGTGACTGACCGACTGTCATCTGACCTCTCTCTTGAGAACACCCTACTGTCATTGTTGTCATCAACTATTTCATGCGGTTTCAAGATCTCTTTGATGTTCACAAGAAAAATGTCTTCTTTGTCGAGCGTTATGCCCAGGAGGCCTTCGACACAGAGTTCCTGTTTGTAGGGCAGACTGTTCTTGCACAACATCGTCACTGCCTCCCGCAACAGGCTCTGGATGCGCTGGAAGTCTGGCTTCATCTTCCTTGTCAGTCACCGCCTCAAGCTAGAAGAGAAGACAAGTTTACTTAACAAATACTTCATATTTGTATCTAGCAGGGTAAAAAGTAAAGGTAAGTTTTTATATAGTGCAGTATCCAGTCCACAGGACTGCTCAAAGCGCTTTACACTTTACTTCCCCGGCAGACCTGTTCAATCAAATACCATCTCAACTTCTCTGGGAAACATCCAGCCACATGCTACAATTAATGTGCGAAAGGCTGCGCGTACACATATCCAGCTGAGCACTGTCTATTGCCAGGTACTCATTTATACAGCTGAGTGAACCGGAGCAATGTAGAGTGAAAAAACTTGCCCAAGGTTTTAACACCGCAGCACAGGATTCAAACCCGGGTTCTCTTAGTCGAGAGTCCGGAGCTCTACCCCTGAGCCATTGCGCTCTACGGTCAGAAATTAAGGACTGTCCGCTAGTCCGAGACTACCAGATCGTGCCACGGACTAGTAAATATTACAACTCGGTAGTCCGGTGGACTACTGAATTCATCAGAATTTTCAGTGGCACCACCTGGTGTTACAAAAGTTTATAATTTATACTTGAAACACGCCGCCATTTTGCACCAATTTCGCGCCATTTTTCATAAGAACAACAACATGTGTATTATCGTATAGAGTAGGACAACGATACTAGTTACGACGATTACTTGGATGGTACAGATTGAGAGATGTGTATTATCGTTATTGTTTTTCATAAATATATTATTTTTTATTTTGGTTATCTGGACTCTGTGTTGGCAAATATGACGGGACTAGTAGATTTGGCTGCGGACTATTGAACTTCATTAGCCCCTAGTCCTATGGACAAGTGGTGAAAAAAGTTAGTTTCAGCCCCTTAAATTTGTCTCCCTCTCTCTGTATGTATAATATATATTGTAAAAATACTGCTTAAAACTGAACAAAACAATGATTAATGTGTAAAGATATTGCTATGACATAATTGAATTAATGTCGGTGTATAAAAATTATACATTAGTCTTAGAGCTCTACAACTGTTTATTTTCTATTGTTAATTTGTACTATAATTAAGTGTATACATTTTTCTTGTAGTAAATGTTTATGTATAAATTATGTAAAATATTGACAGGATGTCGAGCTAAGAACAATTTGGTGTATGTTTTTAAACAAAGATGATTTTCTTGAGTCAGACAGGAAAACTCGTTTTTATGAATTTAGGTAGGTTACTTATGACGTGATTGTTGTCTATAATCAGTAGATGACTGTCCGTGACCGTGCTCACTCTCTGACTGTCGCCTAAGAATATTCAGATAAAAGGTATCAAAAAGTAAACAAACAAAATTATATGGCACAACATACAAAAACTTATTATTTGCACTTGAATGGATATACATTGTTGTGGCTGTCTAGCAGAAACCAGTACACATACGCTACACGCCGCCATATTTGTCTGTGTCAACTTGACGTCACTGACACGACATTTAATCATGACATTTGTAGTTTGACACGCGCAAAATAGTGGATAACTGTATTTGTTGTGTAAAACTTGTAATGAAGTATAATCATATGCAACGAATAACAACCAATTGTCAAGCCGCGTTCCTGTAAAGTATGTTTTGAAGTGTTGCCAGCATTGAACTCGACATGTCTATGCGACAGTCAATAGTGTCGGATATAAATAGCGACGTGACCTACTTTGCAAGATGAGCTTCCGAGAGTAAAAAGATGAGCTTAGTGTCAGTAAAACCTAAACCTACTTATTGCCATATAATACCTACTTTTCTGTGGGTATATTAGTTGCGTTGCTGTCGGTTAGAATAAAACTTTGCATGACGTTGACACTCTAAAATGCAAACAATGATACGCCACCGCTTAGTGACGTCGACACGAGACACGAGACATGTCACGTCATGTCAGCGTCAACGCCCCAAGCATCGCGCACAAATATAAGTACGTATCGTCGAAAATTCAGCCAAGTTATTTATTTATTTCTTAATATGTAATTAAGACATAGTACAAGTGCCAAAATCGTAGTTTCGTAACTTATGGAGTTATGCGTAGATTAATGAAGTCGTTATATCGGGTAAATCTGATGTTTGTGTATCTAAATTAACCTGGTGTGTTTTACAGTTTTACAAGCTTTCCGGTGGTTTGGGAAGCTGGATGGACCGATGGTGATGCAGGTTTAAAAAGTGTATTAAACTTGAGCATGTATGGTGCCACGATTGTTGTATTCCACCAGTCTCCTGCAGAATATGCCAATACGTTTTACTGCAAGTTTGTGCTCTAACTCGGTATGACAATGTCGCCTATGAGTACTGTTGTCATTATGTTCATGGCTTCATGTTGCTAGTTTTTGTTCGAATGCAAACCGAGCGCATCCTAAGCTAAACTGTCTCAAGTCAAGAAGAAAACTGTCACTGTCAGTCACCTGAATATCATCCAGTTCCAATCACTGACTTAGCCTATTTTTTCAGCGAAATTGACGGTATCTGTGCAGATGGTACCACTTTGAGTGTTAAACAGTTACACAGTGTCATCTCATAAATGATAAACTGGTTTAGCCTTAGGCTTAGGCTAAGCCTTAGGGCTATAATATTTCTTAATTCTTTATATAAGCGCATACATGATTTCCATACATGATCCTTATCTTTAGCAGTCAGTTCTAAATATACGTGAGATTATGTGCCTTTTGTTTTTTTGCGTGTTGACGTATAACCATATGGCTGTCTGTAAATCTAACAATGTCGAAAACATCGCTCCCATGTGTAACTCGATCCACTGTATCAATGCAATGAGAGAATTGAAGAACAGATGTGCACACATCCTCATGTACAGCTAGGCCACATACGCATAGACACTTTGTTATATAACTACATTACATAGGCCCCTATATAATATTAAGAAATCATCTCCAACATCTTGAGACTTGACGCTTAGTTTGCCTTAAGACTAAATCCTAATTAAGCCTGTGTCAATGGACTGATTACTCTGACATCTTACACAAGTGATCACGCTGAATTTAAATATAAAATTACTCGTCCTGGACGATCGGCCCAACCTTATTTTGCAGCCATGGGTAGTGTTGGAATTTGTTTGCAGTGCCGTTAACATTTGTAGCCGCCGTCACAATTAATTTTTCTAGGTTAATGGTGCATGCATTTCCCAACCCGGCCTTGTGGGCCTGTATGTGTAATACTTTATATTTTTATGTAGTTAAATGAATCAAAGATAAGTCGTAACCAATTTTGTATAATAAAAATTACTGCCAACCCAGAAGCCAGAGACTGCAAGTATCTTGTAGTCTCTAGTGGTGTTTGTTGTTATTTGTAATGCTGATGTTTTTCTATCAAGTGTGAATAGTAAACTGTTGCCTGTGTAATCATTTTGTATTCACTAGTTAATTTACATGAATATCATTACAGTGTTCACTGTGACACATGTGATTGCTACAAATTTATGTTACCCATGTAATTATGTTGATAATTTACCTAATTACCTATGACCAGAAACCTTACATTTCATATAATTTTCCAATGCTCAGATGTGTAAGATTACAACAATTACTGGCAAATTGTCATTGTCAGCTAAATATTGTATTTCTCCAGTTGAGCTACTGTTAAATTGTTCTACTAGATTAGTTCTCATCACACCTATATTCTATTGTGTGGAGCACAATAGTGTAGTGACCCAAGCAGAGCAGCACACTCAAGAGCCTGTGGTGTAGTGTCAAACCTTGTGCAGGTTCATTCACCCTGCTCCAAGTTCACTCGGCTGTATGAACACCTATAGACAGTGGTGGATATTTGTGTTTGAATAATGCTTGCCTTATAATGACAGCATGGCTGGATGCTCCCCAGCAGGGTTTTATGCAGGACAAAATTATTGCCAGTCACACATGTTTTGATAGACACATGGATGTTAACTGTTAAGCCAGTTTTTTAACTTTAAATCTGTTTGATGACCTGAAATGGACTACAATCACACACATGTAACACCATTTACATTCACTTTTGGGGCATAAGTGACAATATCTATGGTTATGGAAGACCTTTTTTAGCTCCTTCATTTTTTACCCGTCCACCACCTATCCACCCATATATCTACCCATCCACAATGGTTTTTACCTGTCCAAATGATGGGTGGATGGGTCTCTTCATAAAGCTATGCTTCCCAGTAAGCCCAAGATGGTGTTTGGTTGAACAGGTCTGTCATAGAATAGCTTTGAGCAGTCCTGACGACTGGATACTGCACTGTTTAAGAATCTGCCTTTACCTGATTTCAGGCTCCTTACTGATACTGATACGTGAAAACTACACACAGCAGAGGAGCCGCTTGGTGATGGGAGTTATGCGGCAAGAAAACATACGTCTGAAGCAGCTGCTGCTAGACTCGATTGTGAGAGTTTGCGAGACAAGTCTCGATCATTCCGGATGTTTCAGCATTGATGCCCTGATTGGGGTCCAGGTAGCTGACGGACGTGTCTTCATTGTCAACCTACACAAGTCACACTCAGCAGATGAACTGGTGAACACAGCGACCATCGGAGCCAGTATCAACGATGATGTCACGTCCCTGGATATGCGGGTTGATGAAATAGCTGATGTCAAGCAGGAACCTCGCACGGAAACAGAAGCAACGAATAGGACTGAAAGACGTTCGGATAGACTGGAGAAGAAACGTCAGGGGTCAAGGAAACGCGATTCTTCAAAGGTAGCTGCTAAGGTGTGTTATCTGTCCACTTAGTGATGTCCACTGTGTTTACTAGGTTCTTCCTGACACTGGCTGCTTTTGGCAATCAACTCTCCTAGGAATGTTCACTGGTGGTCCCAATTTAATACTTAGTCATGGCAGGCATGATACATTTGGTGTTAAAACCTGGCTCTCAACATTGTGGACTCTGTATCCCTCGTGAATCGAGGAATCACATTAATGTCAGCTCTGTGTCAATTTGGGATGTGAAATGAACCATTGAGGATGACAAGCACCCTGGCAGAGACCACCCACAGTGTCAGCATAGAAAGGTCTGCTTGGTGTAAATGTTCAGAAAAAGACTGACTAATTCAATGAAACCTCCTAAGATCATAACCTTGTAGCCACAATATATATATATATATATATATATATATATATATATATATATATATATATATATAACTAGTCAGGTAACAGAACTCTGCAGACTGCTGGAAACAAAAAGAAACTAGATATACACAAATTACCAATTACCAGTAGCTTGTTCATGTTGTGTGGTAAATATTGAGGGCTGAAACAATGAAGTTGCGTGATGACTATGAATATTTGTACAGATACATAAATATCTTTCAAAATGTGCACTGTTTATTATGCTTACTTGTGTGTAAACTGTGATTCGCTTTACTCCTGTTTATTGTGTATTTTAGCAGGGCAGAAAGAAGTCAACTCTCGCAAGTGGAACCCGACGTACAAGGCAAACGACAGACACAATTGAGAAGTTAGAAGACATCGACGACCTCGGTAACTATACCACGGCTATTGATGCAGGTGTCAAACCTTCCAAATGTGACAGTTATGTCGACGGTTACGTCGATGGAGCAACCAGCCCACCCGATAGACTGTCAGCAGAGCCAGACGATGGAACCCCAGATAGAACCAGCGACAACCCGATGACGGGGCTAATCTCGGACGAACTCTCGCAACACGATAACGACGACGGAAGTAATCGACAAGGCACCGACACCACAGATGGTGACGTCGATTACGAGGTCAAGTGGACGTTTCACGTGTGTGGCTATTCGTCCGCACACCGGAATAACTTCGAGCGCCACCTGTTCCTGCACGATCTCACACTCGACGGTAAGAGTCACGTGTGCAGCGAGTGCGGAAAGCGCTGCCGCGACGCACACGAGCTGCGCACGCACATCAGCGTCAAGCACCGGAAGCAGCTGTTCCGGTGCGCGCGCTGTGGCGACGGCGGCAAGGCGTTCCAGAGCCGGAAGGCACTGCGCTACCACGTGGCGACGCAGCACACGGGCGAGTTCCGGTACAGGTGCGCCGTGTGCGACAAGACGTTCCTGTACAGCGCACACTACCGCACGCACATGAACGTGCACGACGGCGTGCGCCAGCTGTGCGCCTACTGCGGCAAACAGTTCAACTACCGCGCCAGTCTGAAGAAGCACATGGACGCGTGCGAGGCTCGCCGCCGGGACACCGCCACGCCGCCGCCGGTCGACTTCCGGTGCGAGCACTGCGACCGCACGTTCCGCTCGCGCTCCTATCTCACCGATCACGTGCACACGCGTCACGCGCGCACGCGCCGCTACGCGTGCGCGGCGTGCGGCGCGGCGTTCCTCTACCGTACGGGGCTGGCTCGGCACCGGGTGAAGTGTGTCAAGGCGCCGGGGAACGTGCTGGGTGCGAGTGGCGTTGACGGCGAGTTGGTCGCCAGGCCACAGGAGGAGACCACGTTCGTCGACCTGCTCGCGGACGCCGGCACAGACGTCGCCCTCATTTCCGCCGCCTTGCAGTATGTCAGTCACACCACTGGACAGCTGACCACTGGCGATGACGTCAAGACGACCCTCCACGTGCCAGCAGCGGTCACGTCCTTGTCAGCTACGGACTCCCTGATAGCGACGTCGTCCGACAACTTGCTCCCAACTACGGTCAGCCAGACACTGGCGTCACCTGACGACGTCCTGGCAACTACAGACGCCATGACCGTGACGTCACGTGAAGACATCCTGTCGACGTCAGTCGTTCGGACAGTGGCGTCACCCGAAGACGTTCTGTCAACTACGGCAGGCCAGACAGTGGCGTCACCTGACGACGTTCTAACTGCTACAGTCGCCCGGACAGTGGCGCCACCTGACGACGTGCTGTCGGCCGACAGCCTGCAATACATAACAGCGGTGTGTTGTGAGCCTACGCAGCGCCAGTGTACAACAGACACCTCTATCGAGGCGTCACAAGAGCGCTCAGTTACACAGCTATTTGACAGTTGCATTGACTCAACGCTGCCTACGGTACACATGGACGGCGTTGTGTCGTCAAACCAAGATGGCGTCGCGTCGTCAGTGACTACAGCGCCTCCTGGCAGTAGTGTCGGTTGATGACACGTTGGTGTAAGCAAGCGGTGTCTCGGCCACGTGCTGCAATTTACGTGAACATTTCATCAAGTTATACTATGAAAGTTATTTATTTCGGTGCGTTCAGGTAACCCATCAGACGTAGTGGGTGACGTCTTAATCATTACGTAATGTGTTGCCATCGTATATAGTAGGGTCGAGTTATTTTATCCAGTCACGATGGTGTCGTACCATGCTTTTACAGTACGCAATTAAGTTGTTGGGTTTGGTGTACAGGCTATATATGGTTGGATATGTCTAAGGCTATTTTCAATCGTCGTAAAAGATACAAGAAGCTTTATTTAACGTCGGTTCACATGTGAATTTCATAACATTAGCTCATCTGAGCTATTTTCCGACAAGTGTGCGGGTAAACCTTCACGAATAGCGACTAATAGAACCCACAATTCAACTTTACATTTCAGTAAAACAAAGGCAATAATAAACGTTTTCACAATGTATTGTTCGGAAATAAACATGTACGTTTCACATGAAACGTACAAATAGTCAACATGGCAACCTATGTTTTGTCCATTGTCTTATTACAAGAGTAAAACGTTGTAGATTATAATCGTGATAATGTGGCGTTGTTCATTTGCAAAGTCATGCTTTCATGTTTTGTTTGATGTGAAACGGATATTTTGTCGATTTTAGGGTTCCTTCATAAAACGAACAAAACACAGTACATACACGTAACAAACACGCCATTCGAACAGACAAGCAGCATGTGCCCCGTCGTCAAACCACCCCAAGAACCAAATCTGGATGTACAACAGGCGAATCCAGTAAACAGCGCGAACTTTTTCAGGACAATCGGTTAACTGAGCCTGTCTTTCATCGTCACAAAACTAAACAACACTGGACATAGAATCGGGCGTTGACACTAATACGTCGTAGAGGCCCACAGAGAAAGGGACTAGACACGGACAGGACATACAGGGCGGAGCTACTGTTGGATACCGGCCGGACTGTGTAACGGAAGATGACGAATTCGATAGTTGTGGTTGTAATGTAAAATATACGGATGACATGATACGACTTTAGCGTGCGTGCGTTCGTGGCGGCGCCGGATGGTGTATTAATAATAATAATTTTTATAATAATAATAGTTTATTTCACTGGGCAATCATAGAGATTGAAATGGGTACACAAAACATTCAAAGTATATTTGTTAAAATAGATTCAAATAATATATAATTTAAGACATTAGCGTAAATATAAATTATAGTGTATAGAATATACGATATGTATCTATAAAACTAATAAAAATAATTTGAGACATTAACACATATTTTATGTGATTATTTGATTAAACATATTAAAAATAATAAATAGTTAAAAACATTAAAATAAATAGATCTTAAAAATAAATTAACGCTTTACAATATTTTATACATATCCATATCAGCATGCACGAAAGTTTGTTAAGAGTCACTGTGAGTTATTTTGATTGAACAGACACCACTTAATGAAACATTCGTTGATTGGCAACGATTCGTCAGCAATGAGTTCAGTACGGATTGTGGTGTTGCCAGCGATTCATTCCGTCCATTTGTGATCGTGACGAGTTGAATACGCGGTATTCCGGGTTTAAAAGCTCAGATGGTGTGTCATCGGCAGTGTCGATGGCGGAGGTGGCTAATTGCTACCGTTCCACGTACAAATACATGTAAACGCCTGGTGTAAATCTTATCAAAAATACCTTCAATCTAACTTAATATAATCGATTATAATCTCACTTAATCCTAAATATAATTCTAACCCTGAAACTAACCCTAAACTTTAATACGTTTGCACATAGGAAAAGCCATAAAAGGGCATTTGGACGTGGAGGAGTAGTAAATAGCCACCGCCGTCGGTAGCAGACCTCTCGAGCGCGGTGGCGCCGACAGCAGCGCCACCTAGAAATACAGTAACACCATTTCAGCTTCAACGCAATCGCATGAAACACTTTGCAACGTCAAGTAGCATAGTCATGGATGACGACTGAATTCACATCGTTTTAAAAAAGCGAACGTATGCTTTAGTTAGGCACCTACCTTGCAACAGGATGTAGCTGAAGACTGCGACCAAATTTCATGTTCAGTCGTCCAGGAGTTAATCTTGTCTTGAGAACTTGTAACTTTACTCATAGAATCTAGCCTTGTAGAACATATTCACCAATTTTCTAGCAAACGCCTGCAGTATATATATCGCCCGCACTTGGAAAACTGACATAATTTCACTGGAAGAAAAAACATTCCTCGCAGTTGCATCAAGGATTCTATAGTTGTGAAGCTATGATATCCTTGGTTGGATCAAGGATTCTATAGTTGTGAAGCTATGATATCCTTGGTTGCATCAAGGATTCTATAGTTGTGAAGCTATGATATCCTTGGTTGCATCAAGGATTCTATAGTTGTGAAGCTATGATATCCTTGGTTGCATCAAGGATTCTATAGTTGTGAAGCTATGATATCCTTGGTTGCATCAAGGATTCTATAGTTGTGAAGCTATGATATCTTTGGTTGCATCAAGGATTCTATAATTGTGAAGCTATGCTATCCTTGGTGGGATCGTGTATCATTCACGTACGATGAACAATGCATGTGACGTCACGCCTTCGGTCACTGGAGTTTTATAACTGTTCGGTTTGTGTTCGCGCGTTCAACTGCTGATGTCATTGACATTGTCTTCTGCGTCTGTTAAGACATGCATGCGCCGATCTGCCAATGGTCGAAACACTTCAGACATTTCTAACGACCAGTGACGATAACGACGGGAAATTCACTAAGTGTTGGACCATGATGACATTCTTTATAGACGTGAACAATACAGTCACGTCATCGTTTACGTACGTGAACAATGCTGTCACATGGATTCTGAACGCGTCGTTTCTACCGATCGGTACTGATGACGACGGGAAATCAATTGAATGTTGCCATGATGACAATGGGCTTCCACAAATCCATGCTAGTCGCTAGAGGCGCTTATACGCTGAGACCTTGGTTGCGTCTCAGCGCTCTCCAGCGACTAACGTGGATTTGTTTACATGTTTTGCTGAACGCTTGTTTAAAAATTAATCATCCTCAATTAGCTATTGACCGTGCAGGCGCGTAGCCAACGACAGTTTGTATGTGGGCATCAGAGAGCTTTGTGGGCATACCGTGTGTGTGATCAATAGACAGAACAGCGTGCCAATGTGTGGTCGATAGACAGAACAGCCAAAACAACGTCATTTTGGCACTGAATTCAATCGATTCTGAGTCTGAGTCTGATGGTTGTAGTGCAAGACCCCTACTGGGGCATCACGCACTAGTGAGGGTGGTTGGTTTCAGGATGGCTGGCTTCATGTTATCTGGAAGTGGAATAAGAGCATGTGTGCTTGGGAATGTGGAATTAGGATGGGGTGGGTGGGTAAAAGTACAATTCAATGTTGGGGGATGATGTGGGTGTTGTAGGGATGGGATGTGGAGGGGGCTGGGGTGGTGGGGTATGTTGTCTATTAGAGGTGCCTCAAGGGTGCAATTGTCAGGTTAATATCCTGCAATGCACCCTTGAAGGCGTCAAGACTGTTGTGGGTAAACACATTAGGTGGAAGTTTGTTCCACTGGGCTATTGTTCGGGGGGAAAAACTGTATTTATAATAGTTGTGGGAGGTGGATATTTGTCTGTATTTGTGTGGGTGGTTGGATCTTGTTTGGCTGTGTTCGGGTATGAGGTATTGATTGGGATTGATGTCTACAAGATTGTTGGTTATTTTGTACAGTGTGCAAAGTCTGGCCTCAGCCCTCCTCTGGTCCAGGGTTGGCCAGGAGAGGGCAGAGGCCAATGTGCATCCAGATGTCTCCCAGCTGTAATTGTGGGCCACGAATCTTGCTGCCCGGTGCTGGACCCCCTCTAGGTGGTTGATATTTCGGGTGGTATATGGGTCCCACACCGGGCAGCAGTACTCGATGTGTGGGCGGACCAGACTGCTATAGGCATATATCTTGATGGATTGTGGGATCGATTTTAGGTTTCTTTTAATAAATCAAAGTTTGCTATTTGCCTTATTTACTATTTTGTTGATGTGTGGATTCCAGGAGAGGTTGTTTGATATATCTATGCCAAGGTGGGTTGCTACTGGTACTGCTCTGAGTGGTTCGTCGTGTATTGTGTATGGGTTTTATATGGGTGATTTAGATTTGGTGATGTGCATAATTTCGCATTTGGATGGGTTGAAAGTCATTTGCCATGTTTTTTCCCAGTCAGTTAGTCTGTCAAGGTCGTTCTGTAGGTTGTCTTGGTCGGTGTGGTTATTGATCTGTCGGTATAGCATTGCGTCGTCGGCGAAAAGTTTGAGGGAGGTTCCTGGTGAAATATGGGAGGGCATGTCGTTTATGTAAAGAAGGAAGAGGAGGGGGCCAAGAACAGTGCCCTGTGGGACTCCAGAGCTCACGTATACCTGACCCGACTTGCACCCTTCTACCAGCACTTCTTGTGTTCTATTTGTCAGAATGTTTTTAATCCAGAGGGCGGTGCTGGCTCTAATTCCGTAGTGATCTCATTTGTGGAGGAGTCGTTTATGGGGGACAGTGTCGAAAGCTTTGGAAAAATCTAGTAGTACAAGGTAAATTTGGTGGGGGTTTTCCAGGGTGCTAGTCAGGTCATTGATAGTTGTGAGCAGTGAAGTCTCACAGGAACGCCTAGATCTGAAGCCATGTTGTCGGTCGGTGAGGATGTTGTTGCTTTCAAGATGTTTATGGATTGATGTGGATATGATATGTTCAAGAATTTTGCATGGTATACTAGTGAGGGAGATTGGTCGGTAGTTTGAGGCAATGGTTCTGTCGTTCTTTTTATGGATAGGGACTATATGTGCTTTTAACCAGTCTGAAGGGGGAGTTCCGGAGTTTATAGATTTTTGGAATATGATTGTCAGGATGGGTGCAATTGTAGAGGCCATTTTCTTTCAGGATTCTGGCGGGGATATTATCTGGGCCTTGAGCTTTGTTTGGTTTTAATTCGGTTAATAATTTCTCGACGTCTTTAGCTGTGATATGGATTGGGGGCATTTGTGGGGATCGGTTTTGGTTGGGGAGCTGGGGGAGGTTGGTTAGATTTTCGTTGGTGAATACAGACTGGAAATGGTTTGAGAGGATATTAAATTTTGCTTTGGATGTGCTGTCTGTATGAAGGATGCCTTTATCTTTTAGTGGGGAGATTCCTGTTGAGTCTTTATTGAGTGATTTTATGTAGTGCCAAAAGGATTGTTTGTCTTTGTCTTGTTCTGGGTCAATTATGTGTGTGAGGTATTTCCAGTATTCTGATTGGATCTTTTTTTGTGTGGCTTTACGAAATGTTCTGAAAGAAGTCCAGTCAGTTTCTCTTTGGTATTTCTTGGCTTTGTTGTACAGGCGTTGCTTTTTGTTTATCATTTTTGTTATGTCTTTATTAATCCAGGGGAGTGAGTATTGTTTGGAAGAGTATTTGAAGGGGATGAATTGGTTTATGATTTCCTGGATGCTATGTTTGAAGAGGTCCCAAAGTGGTTCTGGGGAGTCAGTGAGTGGTGCTTGGTTTTGTATTTTGTTCCCTAGGTCTAGGAGTTCTTGATCTATATGTTCCCATTCTGCCTTGTGATATTTGAAAATTTTGTAGGGAGGGGGAATATTTCTGGGCAGGTTTACGTTGATGTTTAGTAAGGGTATACTGTCATGGTCACTGATGCCTGGTATGCTGTGCGTACTTTCTATGAGGGAGGGGTTGGTAGTGAGAAAGAGTTCTAGGATGTTTTTGCCTCTAGTAGGTTCCCGTACAGCTTGGTGAAGGTGGAAGTCTTTAGTCAGGTCTAGTAGATTAGTAGATGTTTGGTCATTTTCTGGGCAGGTTAAGGAGGTCCAATTAATCTTGGGGCAGTTAAACTCGCCAGCTATCCATATGTTGTGTTTACATTATTTTGGCTGATTCTGCTGATGGAGTGTCTTAGATGGGTCAGTCCTGTTTCGTCGGTTGGTGGTCGGTAGAAGCTGCAGATGTAGAGGTCTGGGTTGTTTTTTGATTTGATTTTTGCCCAAATTAGTTCTCCGTCCGTGTCTAGGTCGTTTTGTATGGTAGAGTTAATGGTTTTCTTTATTGCAAGGAGTACTCCTCCACCTTTAGATGATCGGTCTTTTCTATAAACTATATAATTGTCGGGTATAATTTCCTGGGTTTCAATTTTCTTGTTGAGCCATGTTTCGCATCCAAATATAATGTCAGGGTTGGCGTTGTCTATTGTGAGTTGAAGATCAGGCTTTTTATTTTTTAGGCTCTGAAAGTTTATGATGATGGCTCTTAAGTTGTTATTTTTGTTCCTAACTTTGATCTTTTCTCTCAAGGGGGGCTCAGGTTGTGTTGTGCAAGGGGAGGAGTGGGCTATAGGGCTTCCGTAGCTGGAGACTGAACTAAAGCGGAGGGAGTTTGAGTCGTTGTCAGAGGGTGAGAATCTGTTGCTGTCACAGTCAGTGTCGTAGGGTGGGTCGAAGAAAATGCTTGATAGGTTTGACAGGCCACACCCAGGGCAGTACCAGGAGACATTTTCCATATTGGTTTTGTTCATACAAGAGTATATTTTGTTGGAAATTTTGGTTCATTTTTTGTGAAACCATGATTTACATGAGTCGCAGCAAGTGGCTTTTTTGGTTGGATGCTTCAGGTTTATTGCATGTACCACAAGGGAATTTGATTGGGCCTGGGTTTGTTTGGGTGTCATTTGCCAGTGCCAGCAAGAGCATGCCTATATAGAGTCCGGTGAATTTGCCTGGTCGTGATGCATAACGAAGCTGTCTGTGGGTGATCGAAAGAAGGGAATGCTTTAAGAATGTGACGTCTTTGGTAATTTCTTCAGTGTTGTATGTAGATATTGGTGATTGAGACAATCTAAGTATAATTGCTATACCAATGAATACAAACGGGGCTTGAAACGATGTCATTCTTATTGTAGGTTGTTATGTTGTAAGTGGGTTCTGCATGTCGTGTTTGAGACTGTTTTGTTTGTGTTGTGAATGGCTGGTCTATGACTATGTCGTAATTTTGGCGGGAGTTTCGAGGGGTACAACTGGAATTGGTGGTTTGGGGTATCTATTTACATTTACAAAGGTTTTGTTTGAATTTCTAACATTTTGGAGGCATGGTGATGGAGTGTTGAGGCAATCGGGTCGTGGGTTTAGGGTAGAAAAAGGTTATTAGTAAGCGGTTCGCTCAGCCATCCATCTTACCTCGCGCATGCGCACTGGCTGAACGTCCCGGGACGTTTCAACGACTGTAAATGTACATTAATGTAGATATTATGCTTTCATATTGACGGACATAATATACGATATCAATATTTAACTATGTGTGAAGACGTAGCAGTCTCGTGTGATGCATACGGTGAGCTATAGATGATTTTAAACATCCTTTCCGGCATCAAGCCATCAAACCTGTCGTCCGGCCACCAGTCGACGTTCCATCTGCTGTAAAGGTACATTAATGTACATATTATTTATGCCTTCATATTAACGGACATATCAGACTACATCCATATTTAGCTATGTGTGAGGCTTCGGAGTCATGCGAATCCAACAGCTGATTGTAGGATGATTTAAACAAGCGTTCTGCAAAATCTTCCGCACACGGAGCCACATTTTACATACGTCAAGAATACGTAAAAAACGGCACACACCGTAGTTGCGTCAGAGCGCCTTCTGTCGGATTAGTTATTGTGGTACCTCATTACGTTATTTGTAGACATGAACATGGATATTGATTTTCGTGTCTGTCTTTAGATTTTTGTTGTTCCATACCCGTTCGCGCTGTTTGCCTTTGCTAGCCATTTTTCCACTTCTTTGTCTATTTTGGCATCAGATGTGATAATGCTAAGTTAATCCTAAGTATCTGATTTTGTAGACTGCTTTCAGTTTCAGTTCAGACTGTTCGATGAAGATGTTGGGTGGATGGTACTCTTCTTGTGGCGCTCAATCAATATCACCAAAGGCAAAGCTGTTGTGCTGACCACTCTCCTGTATATCCGATCCTAGATCTTCGTGCAGCAGGAAAACAATGTTCTGGGTCCACATCTAGAAGCCGTTATATAACATGCCAGCGTACATCAAGTTAGTCTCGCTTAATCGACTGTCGGTCGGCTGCGGAACTACTACGAGAAGACAGTCTGCCGACTTTTGAATATTTATCCGCGTGATCTATACAATTCTGCCACCTCACGGACACTGGTTAATCCTGCCGTAATTTCTATTTTTTTAAACAATTTCAAATTTGTATTTCTATTTATTTTATGTTAATATAAGTTTAATTTTGAATAGATGGTAAAATACAGCATCATTTGATAAAAAGGTATCCTTATAATTTGTATGTTTTCCGTGTGGGGCTAAACAATGCTGCCACCTCACGGATACTGGTTAAACAACTGTAATTTTGAATTTGTACTTATTTTTGTATTAATATAAGTTCAATGTTGAATACTTTTCATAGGATTATCTTGTAAAAGTATATCGTTATTTTAATTTTATTTCATAGTTGGTATGAGAGCCAAGTCTCTACCCTAATCTAGGATAAGGCCGCCCTGGTGGATAACAAATGCAGCGCATTTGTTATCGGCTAAAAGTGCTGCTACCTGACGGAGCCTGGGTAACAGAGGCTAAGTAATCTGCGAACATGTTCACCAGGCGGCGCGCTATGTCTCCGTGTACGAAACTAACGTAGCCAGCTCGGCACCTGTCAAAAGGCCATCGACTGACATTTGTGACTCACCGCGGATACGTTGCATGTTTGTGTAGTGACGATGTACGCCTTTTTGAGTACGGCGCTTATCGCCGCCAAGCGATGAGGACATTTGACGACAAGGTAGGTCGTAAAGTTATCTACTTTCAAGTATCAACCGAATGGTCAAGTCGAGTGTAGCAGTTGATTTGTTTACCGCTTTGTTTACCTCGGTCGTCTTGACTCGGCGGACGTCTGCCAAATCTGTGTCTGTGGTATCGTCGCCAGGACGATCACAGTTCTGACGCAGACACAGCCAAGGTTTTCAGTTAATTAGCATTGGGGTCATTCACCTGAACCGAGGTTGTCGGGTGTAAGGGTTTATTGAACCAATGTCATAATACATAACACACTATAGTTTTCCCAACCCTAGTTTCATGTATCACTCACTGACCCGTTTCACGCATTCACTGTGGATGTGATCAGGTCATGTATGACAAGGTGCAGTCCTGGAAAAGTGTCACGGTTAAATTATTATTAAAGTTAAAATGGAACAGGTCTGCGTGAAAACAGCGGTCGACTTTGTGAATGCCAGTTGTGTAATAAACTATAGTATATAACTAAATGGGCACTGTTTCTGATCAATAAAATTAGGGATTGTCAAATATCCTCTGGCACGTACTGCAAGTAATCTATTGATTGTGTGTATTGACCGCAAGTGTACTGACCCGGGTCAGTTGCGATTTTAACATCACAGGCTTAGAACAAAACATACTTTTGGTGACTTAATTTAAAGTGTAAGTGAAAATATATTTCTTATAATTGGCAACAATCTCATAAAATTGGTTTTGTTTATTTGTATACATTGCATGTGTCACATCATCACCATCATTGCAACAGTTGGATTGAACTTGGATGTCTTGCCAATTTATTCTTCTTTAGCATCTTACCGGATATTTGTAATTTACCCATTGGTTTGTCAAGATTTTCCCTTTGTATAATTTAGAAATGTTACACACTGTGTCCGTGCTTATTAAGGATGTAGACAGTTTGTCCTCAGCATTAGTCAGAAGTGTACAGACAGTAGATATGAACTGACACCTGTCACCAGCTGTAGTGAGTCAGCTGGGATGGGCAATGACCAGCATAGCTGATGCAACACACAGTACAATACAATACAAAATTATTACCCGAAAGGTAAATTAATTTGCAGCATATATAAAATACATGAATAAAATAGTAAAAAAAAGAAGAAACATGTGTCCAAACATCACATTAACCCCATAGCCTTCATCGTCATCAGCTATTATTAATTCTACAGAATACAACTGCACATGTATTGAATGTTATAGCTATCAGACCTCTAATCCAAGTTATTTATCATTAAAATTAAAATGAGTCTTATCAATGTATGGTGTAATAAATACATGCATGGTTTGACATCTCTGGTCCATCTAGGTCCGTTACAGCTACTTCCTGTTATAGCTACAGTTTTTCCCCATTATAGCTACTCGTTAAGTTTGACAGGCAGACTAGTCCCGTTATAGCTACTTATCTAATTACACAATTCAGGAGGCGGCAGCTATATAATAGTATTAACTATTTCAGACAGCTGTAAAATTTATACATGAAATGTATTAATGAATACACATTTTAAAAGTCTACATCCCTGGCACAGTCAATCAGTGTAATTACAATGTATTTACTTGGCTGTAGTAACTGTCAAGTGCCCTCTGGGCTGCGTGTGAAGAATAAGACAGGCCACTTAGACACAGGGATAGATACTTCACCTGAAGATAAAGTATAAATAATTTAATGAGAATCTATGAGTGCAGCACTATATACACAGTGCTGTTGGTGGTTTCTTGTGGCTCATCATTCGGTTATTTATCTCAAACATGTACAACACCTAATTATACAAATATATATATGTGTATAATATATTATACATATTATATATTATTATAAATATTATGAAAATGTTATGTGCAAAAATAAAGGTTCACCATACACAGTGCATGAAATACTCACTATTCAGCATTAAACACCAATAAAATGCCTAAATATATAGGATAATATACTTAGCTGCTTTAAAAAACAAGTCAAATGTTTTGACAAATTACACCCAAACAACTATTATTGAGTACACACTCAACAGGTACGCATAAATTCCCCAAACTAGAGGCTATTTCTAGACATATTACCTTGAGACAAGAAATATAAATTCTTGACAAGATGTTAAATATTGTCCACGTATTCAAGCAGCTCAGTATGGACATTCCTTCCGTGTGTGATATGTGTACACCGGCCTCAGATTGGCATCTATAAAACCTTGGCCCTAGAGCGCCAATGCTACGACAATGGAATGTTAGTGATGCAGGTCAGAAACTGTGCCGTGTCGGTGTGTCACAGTGTCGAGGTGACTGAGACGACAGTCATTCAAGTTAACAATTGACTGCACTAGAGAGAAGGTGGGGCCACCTATGGCCACTGTGCTGGAATGTTATCCCGGCAATCAGCTACAGCCTACAGGTCTCCAGGCAGTTCTTTCATTCCTTTACCACTCACAAACACACTGGTCTCCTGTTGTCATTTGACACAGTGGCTTGTGTCTACACTTAGGAGATGTTAACGTGATAACTGAAGCAAGACCCAAGAGGTCATAGATGGCATGTTTACAAGGAAGCATGACCTCATTTGATCTCGTATACTCTGTTTTATTGTACGTGCATACCGCTCCTATTTATTGTACATACAGTAATAGTATGTGTCCCATTCTTTGGAGGTATTTGTCTGGTTTATTGCTAAATTTATTGTTGTGTAACATTTCAGTCCAGTTACTTGTTCTCTCTGCCCAGGATAGACTGACTACAGGTCTTTGAAACTGAAACACCTAATTGTGAAATATTTATAAGAAGTTAATAAAACTTAGTGTATTATTTGAAATCTACAACGTAAGTTAATTACTCACAAAACAATCAAATACTAAGTAGTACTTATTCTTGGACATGTACATTATTAAATAATAATTTTAATCAATCTGTTAATTAGAGATTCTTTTAATGTTTCAGTGTATTAAGCTTTCATGATTCATCATTAATTGGTACATACTGTACATGCAATTTTCATGAGTAGTTATGCAGTTGATGGTACATTAATTTAATAGTTAACTGCATGATAAATGTATAATTACTTGGTGTTTTGAGAATACTTGATTCCTACCTTTCTAACCAATCTAATTCTATATTTAATGTGGATTGACACAGAATTGACAGTTGAAAGAATGTAGGATTTTGTAGAGAAGGATAACATTTACTTGACACAGACAATAAATCACACGGAACCATTGAGGTGTCTAATCCCTCTGGTTTACCAACACTGTTGGATCAGATTAAATTAATCAATGTTTCACTTTGATCTGTTGTTGCTTGACGCAGGCAATAATCCATTAAATTGCTGAGAAATGATTGATTATTGATCAGTTGCGAACCTTGCATCAGTAATGTCATTGCACCTTGCTTAGAGGGTTATGCAGTAAGCAAATGTGCTTCATTCGACCTTTTTTCTCTCACTCTGTGTGCATTTCACGCTTCAGTGGTCAGAGTTTATGAGGACATGCTCATTCTACTGTGAACTTTGTCCTTGTAATGGGAGCACATTAGACAAGATGCTAAATACCTTGACAAAACGTGACAGCCTCACACTGTGTCACTGTCTTATTGTCTCTGTGTGGGTGTAGGTGTGGTGTATTTACTGACTTCACCTCTGAATAAACAAGGCTGTTGCTGCGCTAAGTCAACGTTCAGTGTCTGTGGTCAATTGGTCATCCTCTGTTATCAGTCATCAATACAGGTTTGTTTGGATGCTGTAATAGTTGTGATTTTGGGAGGGTGCCAGTTTAATTAACTTGTCAGTATAGATGTTCTGCTAAGTTAATTACATTTGCTGTTAAACTGTCATTACATAGTCAGTTTGTACCTACAACTTGGAGTGATGGAGCTCCTACAGGGTCTGTCAGTACAGACTGTTACTACTCTCCTAGAGGCTGGACCCTCAACTGTGATGTTGTACAATGTGTATGTCACTTGCAGTCTTACTATTATTAATAGTATTAAGAAGACGGTGTCTGCTCATAGGTTTTATTTTTTATTTAATATTACATTCTTATGACTACAACATAAATTATATATTGAAGGTCTTCTGCCTGCCAAGCTGTGTTTAGTTACTAAATATTAAGCATGGAACAGTGTTCTCAATTTGAAAGATTCCACCTGCAACATCTTAGTAAACAAATAATAAATAAAACATCTAGTTTCAAAACAAAATTTATTGGCAGTAATGCAGAGTTAACCACAATAACCTATGTTTAACTTTCCCATGTCCTAGACAGTAGCGTTCCTGTTACAAATTACTGCTCTCTCAATTCTGGGCAAAGGAGCAGGCCACCCCACCCCCCTTCAAGGGGGGTGGGGTGGCTAAAATGCTTGAACAACCATTGCTTTAAAGCCATCCTCAGTATTATAGTCACCTTTACTATTCTGGTCACCCTCATATTAAGGCCACCCTCATTATTAAGGCCACCCTTGTGATTGTTTCAAACTGACCGGAATGGTGAGGTAATCATGTAGCAGACACTAACATATTTTGTGACTATTGAAGGGTGACCTTTACTGTGAGGTGACTGTATTACCAAGGTAATGCCATAGGTGAAATTCCCGCTGTACTTTGTGGTTCCATGTGTTTGCAGCCATCATCTGCCACCCCAAGAGCCAGGGCGATGCGTCTGGGCCACACAAAGTCGACCTAGGGTTCGGACAGATGCACTGGACATGAGAGCCGCTAGAGTGGTCACCCAAAGCTAACCTGCAGAAGCCACTAGTCCATTGTAGGGTAAGCTGCAGCCCAACGCGATGGTGTCCCACCACACACAGATCCAGCGCTACAACCGCCACTACTGCAAGGCCATCGTCACCGGGCTGTTTGGCTGTCGCTGGCAGCGCTACAAGCAGTCTAAGGATGACACGCCAAAGGTAGGCACTAGGGGGCAACACTGGCTGACGCTAGTGTCATGTGATCGTCGGTGAAATTGGAGCGAGATGTTTCATCTGTCATGGTGTGTTGTTGCAAGACTTTATGCAGGATCAATTTTTTTACAGTCACACATTGTTTGGTGGACATATATGTACGTCAACTGTTAACCGATTAGCACTCAAGTCGGGCATTGACGGTCACCCCGAATCTCCTCAGGTCGGCCATAGCCGGCCAGCGAATACATCACAGCATTTGAATTCGTTTTACGTGATTGCATCTAATGATTAAGATATGCAATCAATGTGACACCTATCTAGACATATAACATTAAATTATGACTATTTTGGCTACTCCGTTTTCAAAAATATTTACCGCGTTTTCGAAATGTAACAGCAATAGTTTCTGTTTTTGGACATTTAAAAATGTCCTCCAGCCAGGAAGTTGGCCTTGTATACAGCTATAATGTGTAACATTTTATAACAAGTTATATACCAGTGTGTAGATAATTTAGTGTTCTTTTAAATAAACCCAACTTGTAGCAGTAAATCGCCTAGCATAAAAAAGTTACACCGCAGCAAAGTATTTCTTTTACAACAAAGTTTCTAAATGTCATAGTGTCAATCAAGAAATGGTCAACATATTTTAAAGTTACAACAACAGTTTTGACACCACTGTGTAGGTACTTTTATTATCTACAACATGCAATTGCAAGAATTGAATAATAAAGGCGCTAGAGCAAAGACAATGGCGCAAGCAATATTTATAAACATCTAGGTCAAATACTTGAGAGGAGGCACAGACGTCACATTAAAATCGGCTGAGTGCTAATGGGTTAAGCTAGTTACAAACTTTATATGTGTTTTTTGACCTGAAATGGACTACAAACACACATGTGACATCATTTACACTCAATTCGAAGGTGTAACTGACAATATCTATGATATTTGAAGAATTGTTACCCCTCCACCCATATTTCTACCTGTCAAAAATAGGTTTTACCCGTCCAAATGACGGGTGGACGGGTCTCTGCATAAAGCTATGCAAGACATGTCACATGTGATGGTGTGTTGTTGGAAGACATGTCACATGTGATGGTGTGTTGTTGGAAGACATGTCACATGTGATGGTGTGTTGTTGGAAGACATGTCACATGTGATGGTGTGTTGTTGGAAGACATGTCACATGTGATGGTGTGTTGTTGGAAGACATGTCACATGTGATGGTGTGTTGTTGGAAGACATGTCACATGTGATGGTGTGTTGTTGGAAGACATGTCACATGTGATGGTGTGTTGTTGGAAGACATGTCACATGTGATGGTGTGTTGTTGGAAGACATGTCACATGTCATGGTGTGTGTAGTGAAGCATGTCACATGTCATGGTGTGTGGTAACGAGACGTGTTACATGTCTTGGTGTGTTCAGTTGTGTCGTAGTGAAACATGACAGTGTCACATGTGTTGTAACGAGACATGTCACAGGTCTCGTGAGTTGTAGTCAGATGTTTCACATATTGTGTTGAAGCTTCAGACTCTCAACTGAGAGAAACTGTGTTTGGATCCTGTGCTGTTGTGTCAGCTGTTGCACAAGTTTGTTCAGTCGTTGTTGCAGTTCACTCAGCTGTATAAATGAGTACCTAACTATAGACAGTGGTGGATATCTATGTATACATACTATTTGGCAGTCATTGCAGCATTCCTGGGTACTTCCCAGAGAAGTGTTTTGTTGAACAGATGTCCCGGGGATTAAAGGGTAAAGTGTTCGAGCAGTTGCACTATACAGGAACTGACCTTTGACCTTTCGTTGCAGCGAGACATGGCGTGGATCCTCCTGCTCCTCTCCACAACGGCCTTCCTCGCCTTCTGGTTCTACTTCTGGATCATGTCAACCAACAACCTCGACCTCATCAACTGGTAAGTCTCAGTGGACACTGGTCAGTGTATCAATGGACACTGGTCAGTGTAACAGTGGACACTGGTCAGTGTATCAGTGGACACTGGTCAGTGTATCAGAACAGTGGACACTGGTCAGTGTATCAGAACAGTGGACACTGGTCAGTGTATCAGTGGACACTGGTCAGTGTATCAATGGACACTGGTCAGTGTATCAATGGACACTGGTCAGTGTATCAATGGACACTGGTCAGTGTATCAATGGACACTGGTCAGTGTAACAGTGGACTCTGGTCAGTGTATCAATGGACACTGGTCAGTGTAACAGTGGACACAATGTATGAATGGACACCCATCAATAAATAAGTGGACACTGGTCAGTGTCTCTACGGACACTGGTCAGTATCTCTGGATACTGGTCAGTGTCTCAGTGGACACTGGTCAGTGTCTCACACTGATTCAGAGTGACATTGGGGCATGTGTTACACCTACATCACAAACATTATTTTGAAGGCAATCTGTGTAAGCTTTACATATGCGTGAGGTGTATTGTATCAAAACATGGTAATTTCCCATAAGTACTGCTAATTTTGTCTTACAAATCAATGCATAACTTGGATGTTATCTGCCCTACAAGTTGGTACATAACTGTGTTTGTATGAATCTCTATGAACTTGCTGCAAAGTGGGTGATTAATTATGCAGCCCAGTTATAATGAATATTCATGCACACGCAGTGAACCGCACAATGACCATTGACTTTAAACATGGTGAACTTGTAGTACGAAACCAAAATCTGGCAAACTGAACAGAATATTCATGACCATGCAATATACAGATAGTATAGGTGGAATCCAAATGAGAATATCTGCACATGAAGAGTTATATTTTCCAATGTGTTGTCAGAGAAATAAATGTATAATAAAGTGGAGGCATAGAAGTACATGAAAATAATAATTTTAATAGGATTAGTAAAATAATAAGTCACTACTACCGGATAAGTGTTTGCGTTTGCAGTTCTCAAAGAATCCCTTTCATGACTATACGTGTTATGTGTCTGACCACAATCTTGCTTATGACAGTTGGCAGCATACTTCAGCAATTTTATATAAATCAATTATTCAATCAGTTAATCAGTCGGTCGGTCGGTCGGTCGGTCGGTCGGTCGGTCGGTCGGTCGGTCGGTCGGTCGGTCGGTCGGTCGGTCGGTCGGTCGGTCGGTCGGTCGGTCGGTCGGTCGGTCGGTCGGTCGGTCGGTCGGTCGGTCGGTCGGTCGGTCGGGCGGGCGGGCGGGCGGGCGGGCGGGCGGGCGGGCGGGCGGGCGGGCGGGCGGGCGGGCGGGCGGGCAGTCAGGCAGGCAGGCAGGCAGGCAGCCAGCTAATCAGTCAATCAAACTGTTTATTCAAACAATTCAAACACAATATCTGTACAAATAATTATAAGTAAGATAAGGTATACCAATAAGATAAGATATTCTTCAAAGAAAACTGAAACAGATTACTGTATACAATTGTAATACCAGTGTTGCAAACAAACATGTACTATTTTGTACTAAACAATGGTATAGGGTGGCAAATTGGGCAAATTTAGTAACAGTATAGACCGAATAATAGTATCAATCACATCACCTCGGTTTAATTTCAGTAGTGACTTTTAGCGCATGTCAAAATTGACCGACGTTACTATTCTGACATAGACACAAAAATATATCCTAGTCTGTGTAGACATGGCAGAAGTAGACCTCCCGTTGAGTTCACTGTTCTTCCTTTGTCCGCAGGCACATGTGGACACTAATGGGGCAGTGGTACAACTGGCACCGACTCATACTCATTGTCACCTCTGTCACTCTCCTCTACTTCACCATCCTTGTGGTAAGTGACACAGCATCCGAGCGGGAGACTGGAGCACATTCTATTCATAGTGACAAATGTAACACAGAAATTGGTTTGCTCTTTTGTGCCCTACTTTCTTGTGTATATATATATATATATATATATATATATATATATATATATATATAATGTATATAATTTATATATATATATATAATTTATATACATATATAAATTATATATATAATATATATATATATATATATATATATATATATATATATATATATATAGAAAGTAGCTGAATACACCGAATAATAGGTACATTATGGTGCCACCATAAAGCAAGTCATTAAAAGATTATTACAATCACTCTTTATATATATATATATATATATATATATATATATATATATATATATATATATATATATGAAAGACAAGTTCTTATATAGCACAGTATCCAGCCCTCAGGATCGCTCAAAGCGCTTTACACTTTACTTCCCTGACAGACCTGTTCACTCAGACACCATCTCAGCTTCTCTGGGAAGCATCCAGCCATATGCTGCAATTAATGCGCGAAGGCTGCTCATACACATATCCACCACTGTCTATAGCCATGTACTCATTTATTCAGCTGAGTGAACTGGAGCAATGCAGAGTGAAAAAACTTGCCCAAGGTTTTAACACCGCAGCCAGGATTCGAACCCGGGTTCTCGTAGTCGAGAGTCCGAAGCTCTACCCCTGAGCCACTGCGCTCTATATATATATATATATATATGTATATATATATATATATATATACATATATATATATATATATATATATATATATTTATTTATCACTTATCTACAACAAAAGCTGCCCTATACATGCAACTGAGCACATGTGTGGTACAAATTTTCTCAGGGCTGATAAAATATTGCTTTTACATAGGTGTCATTTGATAATAAGTCATTTCTGATACAGGTACATCGGGGCATGATACTGTATCATACAGGGCGTGATACAGAACAAGACATGTAATAATATATACTTATATATACATATAAGTCTAAAGGCATCTTATGTCGAACAGTGCCTAGAGGACCGGCTTATGTAGACCAGACGTATTGTTTTATTTAATACATTTTCCAAAGATGTAAAACTGGAACATTGTTTCTGATACTAATGTTTAACACATAATGAAAGTTCATCAAAATATTTCAATAAATAAGGTATATGCCAAAAAATCGGTCTGCATAAAACCGCGTATGCATAGACGCCGATTTATGTAGACCGGAGCAACGCCGAAAGCTGCATATATTAAAATGTTACTCCCTGTCTAGGTGTTGGCTTTCTGTCATGTGGGTCTGGACTACCAGTTGTTCCTGCACTATGTGCACCGCGTGGTGCTGGTGCTGGCACTGGCCGGATGTGTCACGCTGGTCATAGTGGTGCACTCTGTCTGGGCGCAGGGGTTCCGACTGCAACGCATCTCTCTCATGGTAAGACACGGACCTCTACACCCCTACACACACCACACCACACCACACCACACCACACCGCACACGCACACCACACACACACCACACCGCACACCACACACACACCGCACCGCACATGCATACCACACGCACACCACACGCACACCGCACATCACACGCACACCACACCGCACATCACACGCACACCGCACACCACACCACACCACACACAGTTGCACACACAGTTGCACACACACACACACGCATGCACGCGCGCACGCGTGTGCGCACACACACACACACACACACACACACACACACACACACAGTCTGGTCACAGTGGGTGTCTCTTTCAGTTTGTTTGCGTCTTGAAATGTAATATACATTGTTATTATGCGTGCATTTCACTTATTATGACTAATGTAACAAATAACATTTACATGTGAATGATGTGATAGACAACAATTTCATTATAACTGACCTCTTCTAGTGGACCTGTTTGTAGTTCAGTTTAGCAACCTAATGTTAATAACACTGGCTACTGGCCCAGGTCAGTGGCCCATGTTAGTGGCCCACCTAGTGGCCCAGGCCAGTGGCAATCAGGTTGAGTTGTATTTGTTCTGTGTCAGATCACCGGGCCGTTCCTGCAGGTGATTGCCGTCGTGGTGATGACTTTCATCACATGGTTTGTGGCTGGACAACTCATCATCCTACAGTGTGCATGTAAGTAACACATCTTTATTCAGTGTGTCTAAGTTCAACACATCTTGATTCAGTGTGTCTAAGTTCAACACATCTTGATTCAGTGTGTCTAAGTTCAACACATCTTGATTCAGTGTGTCTAAGTTCCATTGTGTTATTACAGGGCAACGAACCTGCTGGCTGGGTCTCTACATCGCTGTCATGGCGTTTCTCTACATCTCACCCCTATCCATCACCTCGCCATGCATCGGGCCACCCGAGAACCTACCACAGCGCCCCCTATTGGTGGCTCACAAAGGCGCCTCTGCGGTGAGTGTTCAGCCATTCACAACGTCACAGGTCATTAGGTCGTGATGTAGCATAGAGTGGTGGTAAGATGGCAAGGTCATGATGTAGTATAGAGTGGTAGTAAGATGGCAAGGTTGTGATGTAGCATAGAATGGTGGTAAGGTGGCAAGGTTGTGATGTAGCATAGAATGGTGGTAAGATGGCAAGGTTGTGATGTAGCATAGAATGGTGGTAAGATGGCAAGGTCGTGATGTAGCATAGAATGGTGGTAAGATGGCAAGATTGTGATGTAGCATAGCGTGGTGGTAAGATGGCAAGGTCATGATGTAGCATAGAGTGGTGGTAAGATGGCAAGGTCATGATGTAGCATAGAGTGGTGGTAAGATGGCAAGGTCGTGATGTAGCATAGAATGGTGGTAAGATGGCAAGGTCGTGATGTAGCATAGAGTGGTGGTAAGATGGCAAGGTCATGATGTAGCATAGAGTGGCGGTAAGATGGCAAGGTCGTGATGTAGCATAGAATGGTGGTAAGATGGCAAGGTCGTGATGTAGCATAGAGTGGTGGTAAGATGGCAAGGTCATGATGTAGCATAGAGTGGTGGTAAGATGGCAAGGTCATGATGTAGCATAGAGTGGCGGTAAGATGGCAAGGTCGTGATGTAGCATAGAGTGGTGGTAAGATGGCAAGGTCATGATGTAGCATAGAGTGGCGGTAAGATGGCAAGGTCGTGATGTAGCATAGAGTGGTGGTAAGATGGCAAGGTCATGATGTAGCATAGAGTGGCGGTAAGATGGCAAGGTCGTGATGTAGCATAGAATGGCGGTAAGATGGCAAGGTCATGATGTAGCATAGAATGGTGGTAAGATGGCAAGGTCATGATGTAGCATAGAGTGGCGGTAAGATGGCAAGGTCATGATGTAGCATAGAGTGGCGGTAAGATGGCAAGGTCATGATGTAGCATAGAGTGGCGGTAAGATGGCAAGGTCGTGATGTAGCATAGAGTGGCGGTAAGATGGCAAGGTCTTGATGTGGCATAGAGTGGCGGTAAGATGGCAAGGTCGTGATGTAGCATAGAGTGGCGGTAAGATGGCAAGGTCGTGATGTAGCATAGAGTGGCGGTAAGATGGCAAGGTCGTGATGTAGCATAGAGTGGCGGTAAGATGGCAAGGTCGTGATGTAGCATAGAGTGGCGGTAAGATGGCAAGGTCGTGATGTAGCATAGAGTGGCGGTAAGATGGCAAGGTCGTGATGTAGCATAGAGTGGCGGTAAGATGGCAAGGTCGTGATGTAGCATAGAGTGGTGGTAAGATGGCAAGGTCATGATGTAGCATAGAATGGTGGTAAGATGGCAAGGTCGTGATGTAGTATAGAGTGGCGGTAAGATGGCAAGGTCATGATGTAGCATAGAGTGGTGGTAAGATGGCAAGGTCGTGATGTAGCAAAGAGTGGTGGTAAGATGGCAAGGTCGTGATGTAGCATAGAGTGGTGGTAAGATGGCAAGGTCGTGATGTAGCATAGAATGGTGGTAAGATGGCAAGGTTGTGATGTAGCATAGAGTGGTGGTAAGATGGCAAGGTCGTGATGTAGCATAGAGTGGCGGTAAGATGGCAAGGTCGTGATGTAGCATAGAGTGGCGGTAAGATGGCAAGGTCGTGATGTAGCATAGAGTGGCGGTAAGATGGCAAGGTCGTGATGTAGCATAGAGTGGTGGTAAGATGGTAAGGTCGTGATGTAGCATAGAGTGGTGGTAAGATGGCAAGGTCGTGATGTAGCATAGAGTGGTGGTAAGATGGCAAGGTTGTGATGTAGCATAGAGTGGTGGTAAGATGGCAAGGTCGTGATGTAGCATAGAGTGGCGGTAAGATGGCAAGGTTGTGATGTAGCATAGAGTGGTGGTAAGATGGCAAGGTCGTGATGTAGCATAGAGTGGTGGTAAGATGGCAAGGTTGCGATGTAGCATAGAGTGGCGGTAAGATGGCAAGGTCGTGATGTAGCATAGAGTGGCGGTAAGATGGCAAGGTCGTGATGTAGCATAGAGTGGTGGTAATATGGCAAGGTCATGATGTAGCATAGAGTGGCGGTAAGATGGCAAGGTCGTGATGTAGCATAGAGTGGTGGTAAGATGGCAAGGTCATGATGTAGCATAGAGTGGTGGTAAGATGGCAAGGTCGTGATGTAGCATAGAGTGGTGGTAAGATGGCAAGGTCGTGATGTAGCATAGAGTGGTGGTAAGATGGCAAGGTCATGATGTAGCATAGAGTGGTGGTAAGATGGCAAGGTCATGATGTAGCATAGAGTGGTGGTAAGATGGCAATGTCATGATGTAGCATAGAGTGGCGGTAAGATGGCAAGGTCGTGATGTAGCATAGAGTGGTGGTAAGATGGCAAGGTCATGATGTAGCATATAGTGGTGGTAAGATGGCAAGGTCATGATGTAGCATAGAGTGGCGGTAAGATGGCAGTGTTAACGTCTTCTCTGCTGCAACCGTAATTATCAACATTCAGGGAAAGAGCTTGGTCGATTCTGGCTCAGTTGGAGCATTATTTGTATATCGCTTATTTCAGTACTACTAAATTTTGTGGCCATTTGTATGTCTTCACAGAAATGCAGGCTTTGTAAGAATGCGGGGCTTCCCCTGGCATAGACACCAGGTAGGAGGGACCACTGGCTTTTAGTGTCTCCTCAGAAAAACGCCAGCAAATATGGGGTGAAATGAAATTTCGAAACGGCGGTGGGGGGGTTGAACCACCGTCCCCTCGATTGACAGTCCGTTGCTCTACCGCACGACCACCGCTCCACACAAGAGCAGTAGTCACGGATTCAGCCAAACAGATGATTGAGGATCTCATTCACAAACTCCTGTATGTAAACCTGATAGAACCATGCCATTCTGTCTCTGGTGATATTGAGACACAATGACGTGTCAGCGTTAGCAATTGTTGGTGTTAACACCTGTGCTTGGTGATGTCACAGCTGGCACCAGAGAACACGATAGAAGCCTTCCGTCTGGCTGCGTCAGAGCCCAGTGTCATCGTCCTGGAGAGTGACGTCACCATCAGGTGAGTGGTGACATTGCATGGACACGAGACAGCGCGTAATGTCAATGTGACAGTTCACACGGCTGATGCAGTAGTGACTGGAGAAGTCAGTTCTTATAATTGTATAGTTCGACTCGGCTCACTCCACAGGTTTACGGAAATGATAGGCCAGGGGTATGTGCGGACGAGTAAAGACACTCTGCTGTGTTGTCATGCAATTATGATGGTGTGTTTTGTTGCTATGAGGCTATAAAGGTAGAAGGCAAATTCTTATATAGTGCAGTATCCAGTGGACTGTTCAAAGCACTTTACACTTTACTTCCCTGACAGACACTTCCCTGTTCACTCAGACACCATCTCGGCTTCTCTGGGAAGCATCCAGCCATATGCTACAATTAATGCGCGAAGGCTGCTCGTACACATATCCACCACTGTCTATAGCCAGGTACTCATTTATACAGCTGAGTGAACTGGTGCAATGTAGAGTGAAAAAAACTTGCCCAAGGTTTTAACACTGCAGCACAGGATTCGAAACCGGGTTCTCGTAGTCGAGAGTCCAGAGCTCTACCCCTGAGCCATTGTGCTATACAGATGTGCTGTGCTGTTATGCCAGTGGGCTGTAGTGTGTTGCTATGCAAATGTAATCATGTGCTGTGTTGTTATGCAGTTATGATGGTGTGTGATTTGTTGTTATGCAGTTACACTGGTGTGCTGTTTTGCTATGAGGCTGTACAGATGTGCTGTGCTGTTATGCAAATGTAATGGTGTGCTGTGTTGTTATGCAACTGTAATGGTGTGCTGTGTTGTTATGCAGCTATGATGGCGTGCCGTTTGTGCTCCACGATGACGACCTACGGAGGACCACAGACGTGGCGAGTGTCTTCCCTGACAGAGCCCATCTCAAGGCCTGTCAGTTCAACATGACCGACCTGAAACGTCTCAGTGCTGGGGCCTGGTTCACCAAGGTACAGTTAGGCCTGTCCTCTCCCGAGTGTCAGGAATTGGGTGACTCAACCACATGAGTCTAGTTCTGACACTGAACATGCAAGTGATGTAATGTGTCTGTGATTGCTGCTACTGTCAGTTGTGGAGGTGACGAGTGTTGCAGGTGCTGTCTATTGTCACTGATGCAGGTGTTGTGTACTGTCAGTTGTGGAGGTGATGAGTGTTGTAGGCATACATGTTAAGTCTCCCGGTTTCGCCGGGAGCCTCCCGGTAGTGTACTACATCTCCCGGTTTCCCGGCGGGAGCAGCAAATCTCCCGGTTTTCAATGAAACCCAAACAAACAAATTCTACCTAACTTACCCAGCTGCTTGTAGATAATTGTTTTTATTTCTGGCTGGATATTGTCTCATGTATTGTTCTGTGTCGCCTCACAATGGCAATGCCAGTTAAAACTAATTGAAGTAATTGCAATCGAGTCTGAGACTGAGCTAATTTAATGCCCACAAAGTACAAACGGAGTCAAAGACACCAGTGGCGCCGACAACAAATTGAACAATAGCCTGAATTGGAGTTATTTAAATCACATCTTACTTTGATGACTTAACATCTAAAACAGTCTAATAAATATCTAGGTGTAATGCCTACCCCTTGCCTGTTGTTGACATTGTTTATAAGCTTTATTATGGGAGCACCGCGAACAACTCCGATACCCTATTATCGCCCACCGTATACGTTCCGGTCTTGTAGGGCAAAGCTCAATCCGTTCACATATACACAAATAATGTCCATCCATTTATCTACACTACATGTGCATGTTTGAAAGTTGATGTACTTATTGCTAAGCATTACTATTTGAGTATATTAGACATGTAAATTAAAAACATTCTTATTAACAAACGAATGCATGCTTGTTTTAATGTCTCCCAACCATGCCTGTGTTACCATGGCTCAGACTGGCTTACAAATAATAAAAATGCTATGTTCAAGTTTGACATGTAAAGATAAAGTTAGTTATGTAATAAATTTTGTATAATAAAATATCATGTAGATGCTGCTGCTTTTCATGCACGGGATTCTTTGCAAAATATGATAAATATCAGAAGTTGAACAAACATGCTAATGTTGAGTGATAATGTTATACCTGAATGGCAAAAACACAAATAAATTACTCAACATTGTAATTTTATTGATTTATGAATTTCCGTTCTTTTTAAGTTACAAGAGCTAAACAGCAACACATTTTATTTATAAAATTAACAATAATGAATTTTTTATTATGTATGGTGTATAATGACTGGTGAACTGTTAGTAATAATACAATTGTATGTGTTAATCAATAGAATGTAATCCTTTTGTGAAATATAGTGTATATTATTCGCATATATGGTTAAAAAACTATTTACGCATAAAAGTTCGATTTTCCGAGACCCTCCGATTTATGTATAAAAGCCCGATTTTCTAAGACCCTCCGATTTACGTATAAATCTACTGTTTTGGCATTTCTGAAACTTAACATGTATGGTTGTAGGTGCTGTCTATTGTCACTGATGCAGGTGTTGTGTACTGTCAGTTGTGGAGGTGACGAGTGTTGAGGTGCTGTACATTGTCACTGATGCAGGTGTTGTGTACTGCCAGTTGTGGAGGTGACGAGTGTTGCAGGTGCTGTCTATTGTCACTGATGCAGGTGTTGTGTACTGCCAGTTGTGGAGGTGACGAGTGTTGCAGGTGCTGTCTATTGTCACTGATGCAGGTGTTGTGTACTGTCAGTTGTGGAGGTGACGAGTGTTGTAGGTGCTGTACATTGTCACTGATGCAGGTGTTGTGTACTGTCAGTTGTGGAGGTGACGAGTGTTGGGGTGCTGTGTATTGTCACTGATGCAGGTGTTGTGTGCTGTGCTTGTACAGACTTGCCATAATTTTGGGATTGCAATCCGTATTTTTAACCTAAAATTTTTAGTCAGAATCCGTATTAATATGTATCATTAATCAGATCTTCCAGTTAACTGGCCTATGTTATTAAGGGCATTTCAAAAGTTTTTCGATTTTTTGCATTTTATTTCAGCAGTTCGCGCCTATATCTAAGTTTCACTGGCAAGCGTCAACATTTTGAAATCAGAAATGCAGGCGATTTCATTGAACTCGGTGTCGAGCTCCATTTCCTGTACTGCTTTTTATAATCGTCACGCACCTGCCACGCGCCCCGTTCCCACCCGTTGAGCCACCTGCCGCAGTTTTCAGAACTAAAATTTACCAGCGCACCATCTATTACGCGCTACAATAAACGGATCTCAATAAACTAATCAGTAGTTTAGTCTGTTCGTTTCAAATCGATTTACTAATTAGTCAATAACAGTAACAATTATTCCACTATGCAGTATAGTTTTTTCACACATACAAGGCATAATGTGGTAAAATAATTTCTCCATAAATTTAGTTAAAATCCGTAGCAAAACGGAGTATCACGTAAAAAAAAAAAAAAAAAATCCATATCGGATACGAGTAATCCGTATCATGTGGCATGTCTGCTTGTAGAAGGACCCGTTTGTCACGGCCTCATCTCTCAGCTGGGAGCAGCGGCAGACGTATGCAAACCAGAGCATTCCAACCCTGCGGGAATACCTGCAGGTCGCCATGGAAACCAACAAGTCGGTACTCTTTGACGTTAAATTTAAGCGGTCCGAGAGTGGCCACCCACATAGAGGAGACTACAGACAGCGTGTTGTCCACGACATCCTGCAGTCGGGCATCAACCACAGCCAGGTACTGCCTCACTCAGTCACTTACTCAGTCACTCGCTCATTCAGCTGTTAGCTGGCTCTATTGCTCTCACTCACCCCCTCACATAAATGTCCGCTGTGTGGACTGAATGAACGCTCTCACCTTTTCATGTTTACATATATGCTATATATAAATATATATATATATATATATATATATATATATATATATATGATATAAGGATAAAAAACATGTCTATCTGTCTGTCTCTCTCCCTATCTTTCTCTGCATCTGTTTATCTATCCAACCTTGTATTCTCTGAAAACAGAGACAAGATGGACATCCGTCCGTCTTGTCCCTGTTGTCCCTCTACCTGTCCCATCGCTATCCCTGTCCCTTGGCCTCTATCTCTTACTCCCCATCCCCCTCCCTCCCCTTCTCTACCTCCCTGTCTGTCTATCTGTCTCTCTCTCTCCATATCTCTGTCTCATCCTCTGTCTCTCCCTCTGTCTCTGTCTCTCTCTGTCTTTCTGTCTCTCTGTTTCTTTCTCTCTCTGTCTCTCTCTGTATCTGTCTCTATCTCTGTCTTTCTGACTCTCTGTCTCTGTGTGTCTCTCTGTCTCTGTGTGTGTCTCTCTCTCTGTCTGTCTGTCTGTCTG
The DNA here is from genome assembly GCA_964017155.1 of Oasisia sp. SBJ-2009. Lineage (NCBI taxonomy): Eukaryota > Metazoa > Annelida > Polychaeta > Sabellida > Siboglinidae > Oasisia > Oasisia sp. SBJ-2009. The sequence continues at coordinate 5,531,813 of OZ024866.1, read as the reverse complement.
TCTGTCTGTCTGTCTGTCTGTCTCTGTCTCTGTCTCTGTCTCTGTCTCTGTCTCTGTCTCTGTCTCTGTCTCTATCTCTCTTTGGCTCTGTCTCATTCTCTGTCTCTCCCTCTCCCTGTCTCACCCCTGTCTGTGTCTGTATCTGCCAGGTGTGGTGGCTGTACAGAGACTATAACAACACAGAGAACTTCACCTGGGTGAGTACAAGAGACTCGGCCGCAGCTCTCGTCCATGGCGGCATCCACATTGTCAACAGCAACTTTCACATCACGTGGAGTGACATCAGGTGGGTGTAACATGACCCAGTGTGACTCCTCTCTGACATAACACAGTGTAACACAATGTGACATGACTCCTGTCTGACATGACACCATGTGACATGACTCCATGTGACAACTTTTGTGGCTACTATAAGAAGACACAACATCACGACCACCATATGTTCTTGCCGAGAGAGAGAGAGAGAGAGAGAGAGAGAGAGAGGAGAGAGAGAGAGAGAGAGAGAGAGAGGAAAGAGAGAGGAGAGAGAGAGTGAGAGAGAGAGTACAAATACACAGTATCAAGGCTAATGTTTTTGGGCATAATGTTGTATGCAGACATTTCAAATCTCAAAAACAAGCCCCGAATGTCACAGATATATTGTTGATTGTGAAGACGTCAAGAATACACAAAAACTAGTCCAAATTTCACAACTATGTTGGTGATTGTAGAGACGTCAAGAATACACAAAAACTAGCCCAAATTTCACAACTATGTTGTTGATTGTAGAGACGTCAAGAATACACAAAAACTAGCCCAAATTTCACAACTATGTTGTTGATTGTAGAGACATCACGAATACACAAAAACTAACCCAAAATTCACAACTACGTTATTGATTGTAGAGACGTCAAGAATACACAAAAACTAGCCCAAATTTCACAACTATGTTGTTGATTGTAGAGACGTCAAGAATACACAAAAACTAGCCCAAATTTCACAACTATGTTGTTGATTGTAGAGACGGCAAGAATACACAAAAACTACCCCGAATTTCACAACTATGTTGTTGATTGTAGAGACGTCAAGAATACACAAAAACTAGCCCGAATTTCACAACTTTGTTGTTGATTGTAGAGACGTCAAGAATACACAAAAACTAGCCCGAATTTCACAACTATGTTGTTGATTGTAGAGACGTCAAGAATACACAAAGACTAGCACACATTTCAAAAACTATGTTGTTGATTGTAGAGACGTCAAGAATACACAAAGACTAGCACAAATTTCACAACTATGTTGTTGATTGTAGAGACGTCAAGAATACACAAAAACTAGCTCAAATGTCACAACTATGTTGTTGATTGTGGAGACCTCAAGAATACACAAAAACTAGCCCCAATTTCACAACTATGTTGTTGATTGTAGAGACCTCAAGAATACACAAAAACTAGCCCAAATTTCACAACTGTATTGTTGTTTGTAGAGACGTCTAGAATACACAGAAACTAGCCCAAATTTCACAACTATGTTGTTGATTGTAGAGAGTACAGGAAGCACAACATTAAGACGAATGTGTGGGTGGTCAACTCCAACTGGCTGTACTCACTGTACTGGTGCATGGGTGTGTCATCAGTTACCACTGATAGGTGTCACTACCTGGCTGGACGGGACAGACCGATCTGGCATTTTGTGAGTGTTCTCGTCAACAACTAACACATCACAGAAATCATATGTATATATGTATATACATATATTATATGTGTATATATACATGTATATATATTATTTCTATATATTAAGAATATATATATATTATTTCCATAAATATAAACATATATATATATATATGGAATTAATATATATATATATATATACCGGTATATATATACCTTTGTATATATATATATATACATGTATATATATATTAATTCCATATAATATATATATACACACAAATATATATATATATATATATATATGTTTATTCCAAGAATAATAACGTTTTTTTTATTATTCTACCAGCATAAACACTAGTTTACCATTTAACTTTTCCTATCAAACTACAATAGGAAATATTGAAGTGAGTGTTCATAATGTAAATGCTGTTGTCCAATAATAGTCATCTAGATGGGTTTAAAACATTATGTTGAGTCAACAACATCAAAATCTATAAAAGTAATACTATCAAGGTAATTACTAGAAGGTCAAACAACAAAAACACTGACTGTAAAGCCATCTGGTGGCCGTTTGGAACATATCCACATACTATTATTATATGTGGAAGTATAGAGATCTATATGTTTACCTTTTATTGATATGTTACCACCATTTGACCATACCCAACATTTGCTAGAAATTTCAGGACTGAGTCTGGAACTAAAGATGCTTAGTTTCATAGTTTCTGTATGTGCATTTAAATATTGCATTAAATGTTATTTGGTACTTCCTGTTTCAGACGCAGGCAGAGTACATGCTCCTCTGGATCCTCACAGACATCTTCTCTGTCATTGCTGTCATCTTTATATTTGTCATACAGAGGTAAGAAACATCCTCTCTGACATCTCTGTCATCTTTATATTAATTTTGTCATACAGAGGTAAGAAACATTCTCTCTGTCATTGCTGTCATCTTTATATTTCTCATACAGAGGTAAGAAACATCCTCTCTGTCATCACTGTCATCTTTATATTGGTCATAGAGAGGTAAGAAACTTCTATGTCAACTCTGTCATCTTTATTTTTGTCACACAGAGGAAAGAAACATCCTCTCTGTCATCTCTGTCATCTCTATATTGGTCATAGAGAGGTAAGAAACTTCTATGTCAACTCTGTCATCTTTATATTTGTCATACAGAGGTAAGAAACTTCTCTGTCATCTCTGTCATCTTTATATTTGTCATACAGAGATAAGAAACTTCTATGTCAACTCTGTCATCTTTATATTTGTCATACAGAGGTAAGAAACTTCTCTGTCATCTCTGTCATCTTTATATTTGTCATACAGAGGTAAGAAACTTCTCTGTCATCTCTGTCATCTTTATATTTGTCATACAGAGGTAAGAAACTTCTATGTCAACTCTGTCATCTTTATATTTGTCATACAGAGGTAAGAAACTTCTCTGTCATCTCTGTCATCTTTATATTTGTCATACAGAGATAAGAAACTTCTTCTCTGTCATCTCTGTCATCTTTATATTTGTCATACAGAGATAAGAAACTTCTTCTCTGTCATCTCTGTCATCTTTATATTTGTCATACAGAGATAAGAAACTTCTTCTCTGTCATCTCTGTCATCTTTATATTTGTCATACAGAGATAAGAAACTTCTTCTCTGTCATCTCTGTCATCTTTATATTTGTCATACAGAGATAAGAAACTTCTTCTCTGTCATCTCTGTCATCTTTATATTTGTCATACAGAGATAAGAAACTTCTTCTCTGTCATCTCTGTCATCTTTATATTTGTCATACAGAGATAAGAAACTTCTTCTCTGTCATCTCTGTCATCTTTATATTTGTCATACACAGATAAGAAACTTCTTCTCTGTCATCTCTGTCATCTTTATATTTGTCATAAAGAGATAAGAAACTTCTTCTCTGTCATCTCTGTCATCTTTATATTTGTCATACAGAGATAAGAAACATCTTCTCTGTCATCTCTGTCATCTTTATATTTGTCATACAGAGGTAAGAAACTTCTTCTCTGTCATCTTTAAATGCAAAAGAACTCACATGATTTGTACCTTTGTGATTTTGTGCAAGTGATGCAGCGGCTCAGGGCACGTTTCATGAGATAACGTTAGATCTCAACTATTAACCGTTGAGTGTCATATATTGAGACATCGTTACGGTATCATCTTGGTTTGGGTATGGCTTCGAATCAAACATTTTAAACAATACTGCCTAGGATATTTCTGAGTGCTTTATCCAATCAATGTTGTATACGTTTAGTGGCCACCCATGAAAAGGAGAGCAAACATTGTCACTAAATCAGGTTGACCTAATACCCCGTTCACACTAGCAAATTTAATCCGGTGTTAAACCAGTTTCGCTCCCCTTGAGCGTTCACACTGCAAAATCTAAACCAGTTCAGTGAGTTGAACGACATTAAACTAATCCACCTCCTTGAGATGGTTTCGAACCGGTTTACTTTTGAACCGGTTCAGATTGCTAGTGTGAACGCAAAGGGGATTAACGCCAAGTCGCACTAACTTTGACATAATTAATGCCACATGTTGACGCTGGTGATGGTTGGTCAGTCTGGGCTCTTAGCATCACTTGACCTAATTAATGCCCCGCCCAGTTGCACCCCTAAGTCATTAATCAAAAGATACCGATTAGTGGATGGAATCTACCCCCACTCCGACTTCTGTAGTGTGAACGGGTCCAGTTTTTGAACCGGCTGAGTTAATGCGCATTAACTAAGCCGGTTAGAAGCCTGTTTGTATTGTGAACAGGGTATAAGTCGACACCCGGAAATTAATGCAACATTGTGGTGATTTTGTGGTTCCAGAAAGCGCCACCAGTGGGAGTGCTATCACCCGGAGACGATCTCGCTGCAGAGTGCGTGTGTGCGGATGACGCACAAACATCAGAACTACACGATGAAAGAGAAGCTCTTGTTGACAGCAGAGGGACTCCAAGAGATTGACCACAGCTGCGTCGGTGTCATGACCGCGTCACCATCCCCTGACATGTCGGACATGCGCCGTCCGAGTAACGGCATCGTCGACACTGTCGTCAGGTGCAATTCACTGTCGAGCACATCGACTGTCAACACTGGTGTAGTCGTCGGTGTTGACACTGTCACGTGTCACGCGTCGAATCGGCGTCCGTCTGCGTCAGACGTCACGGCGGACAATGGCGCCAACACTAGTTTTGTGAATCGCATGAGTGGTATATCATCATTGTCCATGATGTCAGGCATGACGGCAATGTCTGACGTGTCACCACATACCTCTCCTGACACTGTGGTCATGAAAGACGACACGTCGGTGGCCATTCAGCTTAAAGACATCGACACAGGCTTGAGCACGTGATATATGCATGGCCATCCCGGGCCACCATGGGCTATCAAGGGCCACCGTGGGCCATCCCGGGCCATCGTGGGCCACCACAGGTCACATCGTCGACTGCGATCATTCACGTTGCCATGTATATATATCATTAGTAAATTATTATAGGACATCTCGGTGATATGTATTCAGACTTTGCACTGCACGTGTCATCAGAAATAGTGACGTTTTGTTTGTGTCAGTGCATTATGTGCACATTGGATCATGTACACTGGACCATGTAGACACTGCTGGACTATGCATACACTGGACCTTGTGTACATTGGATCATGTATGTTGGACCGTTTGTATACTAGACGATAAACACTGGACTGTGTACATTTGATCATGTACACTGGATAATGTATAAACTGGTTTGTGTGTTCACTGGACCATGTGTACAATGGACCGTGTGTTCAGTGGACCGTGTGTACACTGGACTGTGTGTACACTGGACCATGTGTTCAGTGGACTGTGTGTACACTGGACCGTGTGTACACTGGACCGGGTGTTCAGTGGACCGTGTGTACACTGGAGCATGTGTACACTGGAGCGTGTGTACACTGGACCGTGTGTTCATTGGACCGTGTGTACACTGGACTGTGTGTTCAGTGTAACATGTGTCACTGGACTGTGTGTTCACTGGATCATGTGTACAATGGACCGTGTGTTCACTGGAGCATGTGTACACTGGACCGTGTGTTCACTGGAGCATGTGTACACTGAACTATGTGTAGACCGTGTGTACAATGAACTTAATATACATTTGACCATGGGTTCACTGAACCAATTGTACACTGGATCATGTGTTCACTAGACCATGTGTACACCAGGCCATGTGTATCCTAGGCCATGTGTACACAGTTCAGATTGTGTCAAGGTCATAAGGTCATCCAAGGAACCAGTGATGAGTGCCATCATAATGCAAAGGTGAAGGACATATGAGGTGGTCTTGGAAGAAGTGAACATAAAGTGAGAACACACAGCTGTGTTTGGTAGTCTGAGTAGTTTGTGGCCAGCTGGCCTGGTGCTACAGTCCGTGTGTGTGGGGGGGGGGGAGGGTGCGTGCATGTACATACCAAGATCGGCATCCATTGACATCATCTGCAGATGACAGGTGGCCAAAAACGAATCATGTATCAAGAGTCATCTGTGTTTAAACCACTCTTGTCAGATATCTTTCAGTCTACGACGCGTTCCTACGGCTGGACGTAACAGTAACACCACACCCCGTGTGTAGGTCATTCGCTTTGTCGTTGTCTCACAGAAAGAACACTTCTTAAGATGTACCTGCAAGTCCATGCCGTATAGTTCTGCTGGGTGGTCAAGGTCACTACGAAGTTGGTTGGTTACGAGATTAGCTGGTGGGTGTGCATGGATTTGGTTGGTTGGGTGGCTTGTTCAAGGGTTGGTTGATCGGTTGGTGGATGAATTGATTGATTGGTTGGCTGGTGACACTGTCATCGTGTGATTGTGTCATGGCAATGGTGCTTCTCCAGCTGTGGATGCTTAACCCCAGCAATGGACTCACTTCAGGTATCACATTGTGATGTTAATTATAGAATGCAGCTAATGTGTAGTTGGTTAACACAAGATGTGTGATCACTCAAATATATAGCAACTGCTTTCAGTAGCAGCTCAATTTGCAAACAGCAGTCACCGACTGAGTGTGTAACCAGCTGCAGCAAAACGTGTAAACATCAGCTACTATATGTGTAAACAGCAGCCACAAATGTGTAAACAGCAGCCACAAATTGTGTAAACAGCAGGACTAAATGTGTAAACAGCAGCCACGAATGTGTAAACAGCAGCAGCCACTAAATGTAAAAGCAGTAGCTAATAAATGTATAAAATGCAGCCACTAAATGTGCAGACAGTAGCTACTAAATATGCAAAAAGTAGCTACTAATTATATGTAACCTGTAGTTACTAAAGCTGCCTCTAAATGTGTGAACAGTAGCTAGTAAAAGTCACTGAACACGTTAAGCTGATTCCACATGTACTGAAGCAGCTTTGTAGTAACGCCACTTCTGGGAATTTCCAATCATTCCTGTGCAAATACGATTTGAATCAGTGCATTCGATTTTATACTTCTGCATTTGTATGTAAAGTTATAGGTCTACATCTGAATGTATACACTGTATAGTCATTCCTATTACCGTAATTCCCTGAACCCTGTGTACATTGTAGGTCACGTATCGCATCTGTACATACGAGGCCGTTGCTTTATGACTGTTGTTGGTCCAAGTATTAAGTGTTGTAGTGTACATATACTGCCAGTCGCCATACATAGTTTAGTTTAGTCATGTGATACTGGTGCTATTTATATTGTCTGGCCCAATGTTATATTCATGTCACTGAGTGAGGAGGCTCTCGAGACCTTTCATCGGGTATTTGTATCACGGAGCCTTGTGTTGAACTTATGCAAGTTACTGCTCACCCCGTCTTGTGGCTCCATGCACCTGTTATTCTGTTATCGACGCACCAGAGGTCTATCATTGTTACAGTCGCTTACTTTGTAGTAACGCTGATCTATTCAACATAACTGTGTGATATATGTATACATTATACAAGATGTATTGTCTGGATAGCATGTTTTTAATGTTTGTTTTGCATGTGCAGTAAATTCAGCTTATATGTTATATATATATATATATATATATATATATATATATATTATGGTATATATATATATATATAATATAGTTATGTGTGTAACATATATATATATATATATATACATATAATATTATTATATACATATATGTATAATATATGCATATATATATATATATATATTATATATACAACTGGTAGGATCTCAGTACTGTTTGACATAATATATAATCCATTTATAATTCATGCTTGCTTTAGTATGTCTACACTACACCCTGCAGAGTAAACGGTGAACATGCAAGTATAATCGTTATTGTAGTTTCATTGATAACATCGATAGTATCAGTTGATCTCTGAATAGTTGAATACACCTGTACTTATTATAACGCGCCGACCATCGATCTCCGCGTTGTATTGTCTGCACTATTAAATGTGTAAATAAAACGACACAAATTGTTATGTGGTTTTAACAATTATTTGAATCGAATCCAATAGAAGGCACAAGTGCATACACGTCACTTCATTACTACACACACACACAAACACACGTGCACGCACGCACACAAACACACACGTGCACGCACGCACACCAGTGCCGCATATTTGTTAGCCTCGATTGGGTGGTAGCACTTTTCAGCCCCTCAACTGCGCCTGGAATTTTGATGGTTTGTCGATGTGACCGACAGGCAAAACACTGGATACTGGTAAATTGGCATTACCTCTGCGCGCACACACTTGGCAGGAAGGGACATTACCGCGGGAACAACCCGTGACGCGCGTGTGTAATGTCTTCATGTTAGCACCCGCATTTTAAAATATGCCATTGGTTGTAATTGACAAAGTTGTTCCATAATAACGAAGTAATACATCCATATTTCATTATACTTGTAATAGCTGGTGTCCTGTGTTTGCCGAAATACTTCGTACATTTCGATAACTTGGCCCAAATCCCATCTGACATAATAACCTTGCCCAAATGCCCTCTGTCAACGGAGTGATCGTTATGTAAATAAAAAGCAAGATATAAAGTTATAAAAACTTGCCCCGCTAATGATTTGTATTGTAGGCAGGTAGGTAGGTAGAGAGAGAAGGTAACAGTATTCTTCTACCACATGTGTTGTGAATATGTAATAATATTATGGTGTATGTTAAGATTGCATATAGTGCTGTTGTGTTATGTTTGCAACAACTATGTCTGGAAGAAAATTATGTTATTAATTAAATTCAGTATGATTTATTCAAACAACATTTAACAAAAATACAATTTAAGACTATACAAACATGCTATACAGGTAATGTTGTTTGAAGGGAATACACAAGATATTGATTAATTTCGTGTAAAATGAATTTTTGTCCATACTATTTCACAGTTTGAGTTTAGGTTGGTAAGTGGCTCGGCAACAATGTCATCTCGAAAGGCTATGAGGACGCCACCTCCATGGATGCTTCTGTCTTCTCGGATGGCGTTATAGTTGGGTGGTAGAAATGAGTATAGGTAGGGTAGTTTTCGGCTATTTTGGTTTCAACTAGGAACACGATGTCTGGATTATTTGACTGGATGGTTGTTTTTAATTGGGCTATCTTGGTGATACTTTTGACACTGTTGGATCAGAATTGCATTAAGTGTGTTTCGTTTGGTTTTCTTGCTACGTTCAGGGCTTGAAGTGTTTTGGGGGTTCGGTCCGAAAATTAGATCACTAGTTTGGGATGTGTTATTTGTGTTTGTTCTGTCAATGAGGCTGTTAAGTTGTGTAGGGTCAACATGATTAGTGGTCTGAATTTCGGAGATGGGGCCTGGATTTAGTTGGATGTCTCCTGATAGGATGATGCACAAAAGTAGGGTTGATGCTATCTTATTTGACCTGGGTCTGTATGATGGTGGAGTGATAGGTAATCCAGTAGAACTGTTTGATTTCAGACATTTTAGCTGTGCGATGGTCTTCCAGATGAGACTGTATATGTAGTGTGACGTACGTAATAGAATTTGTGTTTCCTTTGCTGATTTTGTTGTTGATGTGGTCGGTCTCGGTTATGTTGTTATGAGGGCACTTCAGTTGGTGATTAAGTCTACAGGTGACGTACATACATGCAATCATGAACAAAGAATATTTGAAGGTGCATCTTGAACGGGTATGGTGCAAGGAACCAACCATATCAACACTGGCCTAAAGAGCGCCTTGGCGGAAAAAAAAAGCCTGTTAATAGACGTTTATTGCCTGATAAATTCTTGATATACTGTTTTTTGTGTTTGGGGGAATACACCGGTTTATGTGAGTTGGCTTAGAATGTATTAATGTTGTTTATGGGTTATGACTTTATGTGTGTATAAATATGTTCTTTATTTAATGGTTGAAAGTTGTGTAGAGTTAATGTAAGGGATCGTGATGTTGAACGACAGAGTCAACACACAGACGATGTGAGACTGTTTATTTGGGTGTAATAGACATAACCCAGATAGCCACCTATATCGGCACGATATCGGCTGCATCTCGGCAATCTCGGGCCTATCTCTCCTATGTCGGGCCGATATCGGTGCGATGTTGGCTATACTGGCTGTACGCACTATGCAGCCGACATCGGGCCAATATCGTTCCGATGTTGGCGATACTGGCAGTATGTAGGCACCTATGCAGCCGACATCGGACCGAGATCGGCCCAAGATAAGCCATGTCGTTATATACAGCAAGGGTTTGGCAGTAAATATAATGTTGTTATCCTTTTTAAATGTGAATGTATGCAAAGCTAATTTAATACATATCGCATTAATTGTGGTGAATGTGAATTTGGGCGAGTTTAGATGTGTTTATTTTTTATTAAATGTTTCCAATATTTTGTGCGCCACTATAATCAGATTGTCCCGCCGTCTGTCATAGGGCCTACTAAAACACAACCAAAGGTGTACCTACATAATATTCCCTGCACGTAAGTGTTTTTAAAAACAATTTTTTTTATAAAAACAAACTCTTCTAAGAAAATAATCTTTAGAAGAAACAGTTTGAACATCCAAAGAAATTCCAGTCTGTGAAAATATATTCAAAACAATATTAGTATATTTTGTAACAAAACTATACCAAAACATGTCTTCTCACAGTTGAATATAGCTTGAACTGTCAATGAACTCCAAGGTCCTTAAATTTAGCCTAGCCTGATGATACCCCATGGAGAGATCAGTGATTACAGCCCCAGTGACACCAATGCTAGTGATGTAACAGTAGTCCAGCTGGGGAGTCCAGCCTCCCAGGCCTGGAACTCTGGAGGTAGTGAGTGACCTTTGAGACTAGGTTCCATGCATCTTGACTGCACTGCCATAGAGGATTTAGAGAGAAGCACAGCTACAGTGGAGAAGGTACGTTTAATCATTTATTTTGTTGTAAATCTGTAAACCTTTGTACATTTCTAGATTAACAAATCATTTGATTTAGAATAAATAAGGAGAAAATCAATAGAGTACATTCCAGAACATTTTTAGGTGTAGTAATTGATTGCAAATTAAACTGGAAAAGTCACATTTTATCAGTAAGATCTAAACTGTCAAAATGCTGTGCTATTATGTATAGAGCCAGTTCTTTGATTAACAAACATGGTATGCATATTTTGAACTATTCTGTTTTCATGCCTTATATTATGTATTGTGCTGAAGTATGGGGTAACACATATGCTACAAATATTCATTGTTTAGTTTTATTACAGAAAAGAGTTACAAGATTAATTTGTGGTGCAAAAAGACTTGATCACACAAATTTACTCTTTCACAATGTACATATTCTTAAATTACCAGATCTTGTAAAGCTAAAAACTTATGTTTAAGGCATATCATTATATATTACCAATGAATGTACAACAATTGTTCAAAATACATGACTCTCGATATTCATCCAGGTATAAATGCAAGTTCAAGCAAATCTATGTACGTACTAACTTAAAAAGTATGTGCATTTATGTTACTGGAGTTAAACTTTGGAACTCCTTCGATAATTCACTGATTAGTTGTAAAAAATTCATCATTTCAAAAAGTGTTATACAAATAGACTGTTGAATAATTATGTGTCAGAGTCCTAGATAATTTTTGCTAACATAAATTAGATAAAAAAAATAAACATTCAGTTTGTTTATTGTTGTAAAGATTTTGTTTTTTGTTTTTCTCTTCAACAAATGTCACAATGTCTTTTTTTTTATTAAATGCTGTATGGTTACACATATAAAGAGTGTTGTCGCACATTCTATTGCATTGTTCAGATGCTTTATGTATGAAATTAAGAAATTATAAGGGTAAACATGATAAGTATTGTACTTCTTTTACCTTTTTTTCAACAATTTATATTGTATTTTATGCACTGTATTTATAATGTAGTAGTTGTTTGTTGAAATAAATTTCAATTCAATACAATTTGTGGCATGAATTTATATGCGCACGCTTGATTCTGTGGAAGATTATATACATTTGTTTTTTATATAATTGTTTACAAAACTATATATATATATATATATATATATATATATATATAGATATATAGATATATATAGATATAGTGTATATATATATATACATTATATATATATATATAGTGTATATATATATATATACATATATATATATAGTTTTGTTTAATTGTTTACAAAACTATATATATATATATACATAGTTTTGTAAACTATATAATATATATATATATTCAATTTGTGACATGAATTTATATGCGCACGCTGGATTCTGTGGCAGATTATATACATTTGTTTTTTATATAATTGTTTACAAAACTATATATATATATATAGTTTTTTAAACAATTATATAAAAAACAAATGTATATAATCTTCCACAGAATCAAGCGTGCGCATATAAATTCATGCCACAAATTGAATATATATATATATATATATTGTTTACAAAACCATGTATATATATATATATATATATATATATATATATATATATATATATATTATATATATATATATATATATATATATATATATATATATAGTTTTGTAAACAATTATTTTGTTGCTCAGTCTGTGATATCAGTTAAATATAGATGGTATCTACTTTCATTTTAATTGCAGAAGACATCAGGAGAAATTAAGACACCTCGTAGGCCCTACAGAAAACGCCATCCAGAAGTGTCTGTCCAAATGGTTCATGGGGCCCAAAGACTGGACTGGGAACAGGGCTAAGAGAAGAACCTCGGAAACTTTGCCACTGTGTGATGAAAATAAAACAAAATATGTCATTGCATTCTTTGTTACCTATTCATTAAGCCACACACAGCTAGCCTATAGTGTATCCAAGTAATATAGGCTATAACGGTTTCATCTAGGCATACTGCCTAGATGAAACCGATATAGCCTAGATGCAACCGAGATTGCCGAGATCGATCCGATCTCGGGGATCTCACCGATCTCGGTCCGATCTCGGTCCGATCTCGGGGATCTCACCGATCTCGGTCCGATCTCGGGGATCTCAGCTGCATCTAGGCTATATCGGTTTCATCTAGGCAGTATGCCTAGCTGAAACCGAGATTGCCGATCTCGGTCCAATCTCGGTCCGATCTCGGTCCGATCTCGGGGATCTCACCGATCTCGGTCCGATCTCGGTCCGATCTCGGGGATCTCAGCTGCATCTAGGCTATATCGGTTTCATCTAGGCATGCTATAGATGCAGCCGAGATTGCCGAGATCGGACCGAGATCGATCCCATGTGCAAAACCTAGATCGGGCCGATGTCGTCTATCTCGGTTCGACATAGGGCCGATATGCCCGAGATCGGCCCGATGTCGTATGCCGAGATCGGGCCGATGTCGGTGCCGAGATGGCCGAGATGGCCGAGATGGCCGAGATGGGGCCGATATTGGGCCAATATCGTTTGGCTATCTGGGAATTGACACCTAGGTGGTGTAACAAACAATAACTAAAGTTACATGGAGTTACCGAACCATATAATTATATTGACCTAGTACACGAATGCACGCATAGTATTTTACTGCCCTCAATATCATTCATCTACATGTATAGACTATTATAAGAAATAGTTATAAAAATCCATGATATATTAATATACCGTTTACAAATACTCCACAAGCGCATGATATATCAATATACCGTCTACAACGACTAATACAAATACAAATACAAATACAACTATAATAGCAATAACATTAGTCAAACTAGTTACATTTACGACATTTGTCATGTAATCCCTCCACACGCTACACTTAGACCTGTCAACTGTGAACTATATAGGTGACCGGCCGCTGTCTACGTAGCTGTCCATCTGCGTGGGTCAACCGCAGGCAGGCGTTTAAAGTCTGGCCTGACAGATGACGCGTTCCTCCCACATGACCCGACCGATGACGCGCTTCTCCCTGTCAGGAAGGCTACATACACTAACCAGGAAGTAATAGCGGCCGCTCTAGCCGTTTGTGAACCTGTACCACTGTATTACAATAATAATGCTACACATTTATACAACCACAATTCTACACCTTTACACTCATTCCTCCTCTAAAGAATCACCGTCCCGGTGATTTACATCGGACGTATCTAAAGTACAGAACCTATCCACCTAGCAATATATAGCTAGTGATCTTAAGTCCACATAAAGTGTAACATAGTTGATTTACTAACAACTTATAAAAAACTAAGGTGTTCTCTGGACATTGGCCTTGAGCCAACTGTCCTGTAAAATCTGTCCAAGGCTAGCACCACGTGCTGCCATTGCCCGCCCCATATCTTCAAATGTTGGAGGCGAATGTTGGTGTGCTAACGTGTTCACCATGGCCTCAGCTGTAGTGCCGGACAAAACGGAATTTGGCAGATGCTCGCGGTTAGAATGTTGCCCCTTGGTTGACCTCGTGGACCGCCTTGGCATGGTCTCGGTGAAATCTTCAAGTCGACCTTCATCGCCAACGACGTCGGGATGTGGAGGTTCTGGCTGCTTAGCGAGGGCGGTTACGCTCATCGCAATCATCTGGCCATCGTCGTCTGATGCAGAGTCAGTCTTCTCCACGTCGGTGACTGGTCCAGTGTCGATCAGTTGCAGTTCCCGCCTGGTGACATTCTTTGATGGCCCGGAGCCATGTAACAACTGCCCCGTGTAGACATTGAAGTATGGTCTGGCAACTACAATATATGGAGTAGCATCCCAGTCATCTTGGATTTGGTGTCGCCCAAGATAATGCCTCTTCTTCAGGACTGTGGCTCCCACCGGAATTGGGTTGTCTCTGGTAGTCTTGTTTTAGTGAGCCTGCCTTGCCTCTGCTGCAGCTTCTGTATTCCTTGCCGCCATGTGAAATGCCATTGCGAGATGTTTCTGATGCGCTTCAACCCACTCTCCCATACTACAGCCACCATCATCTCCCTCTTCGTCGTGGACGTTCAGCAGATCGACAGGCAGACGTGGTTGACGTCCAAACATCATCTGATACGGTGAAAATCCCGTCGAAGAATGCGGTGTGCAGTTGTATGCATACAAGAGAGTAGGGAGACGATCTGGCCACTTCCTCTTCTCCTCTGGAGGAAGCGTTCTCAATAGATTATGAAGAGTCCTGTTAAACCTCTCGCACTGGGAATTCCCCTCCGGGTGATATGCTGTAGTCTTGGACTTGCGAATATCGTACAATTTGCAGAGTTGGTGGATGATTGCGGCTTCGAAGCTCCGACCTTGGTCGCTGTGTAGGCAGTGTAGCTGGTATGGCACGCCAAATTTGCTAAACCATTCTTTCACCAAGGCTTTAGCAGTTGTAGTGGCGGAAGAGCGATACTGTACTTCGTAAATACATCTGTCATCACGAGGACATCTTCCCGTCCGTCACTCGCCTCATCCAGCTTGCTTACTGTAATCAACTGCTAGGATTTGGAGAGGTCGAGACGCAATCAAACTAACAATTGGCGGTCGCACCTTCGGCAAGGGGGCTTTGGCAATGACACATCTCTCGCACCGCCGACAGTAGTTGGTGACGTCATTTGTCATGCCTGGCCAGTACACACCTTCTTCTGACTAGAGCGAGCGTCCCCTCAGAGCCCTGGTGTCCCGCCATATCGTGGAGACTCTCCAAAACTGCATCTCGCAGGCGCTCAGGGAGGAGAATCTGTAGGTGACTGTCGCCGAACTCCCCTCGGTTGCGACGATAGAGCACTCTTCCCGTCTCCTCCAACGTGTCCCAGTACCGCATAATCTTGCGTACATGATTTGGCTCCCCCTTCAGTGCGTAAATGCTTGTTCTGTTGCCAGTGGAGCACCAGTCCTTGACACGCGATAACACCCGATCCTGTGATTGGAGTTTCGCCAATTCGTCCGACGTGAAGGAAGGAAGGGTTAGCGATGAAGCAGTTGGCTCTTCCTCCATATTAGCGGACTCGATCTGTAGCTCTCACGTATCTCCGACGGTATGACCGTAGGCTCAGGTACTCGGAACTGTTCCCTTACATCGCCTATATAGTCCCTCTCCGGCTTAGCGCATCGGCATTTGCATTTGACTTCCCCGTGCGGTGGACAATGTCAAACCTCCACATCGTTGGCGATGAAGGTCGACTTGAAGATTTCACCGAGACCATGCCAAGGCGGTCCACGAGGTCAACCAAGGGGCAACATTCTAACCGCGAGCATCTGCCAAATTCCGTTTTGTCCGGCACTACAGCTGAGGCCATGGTGAACACGTTAGCACACCAACATTCGCCTCCAACATTTGAAGATATGGGGCGGGCAATGGCAGCACGTGGTGCTAGCCTTGGACAGATTTTACAGGACAGTTGGCTCAAGGCCAATGTCCAGAGAACACCTTAGTTTTTTATAAGTTGTTAGTAAATCAACTATGTTACACTTTATGTGGACTTAAGATCACTAGCTATATATTGCTAGGTGGATAGGTTCTGTACTTTAGATACGTCCGATGTAAATCACCGGGACGGTGATTCTTTAGAGGAGGAATGAGTGTAAAGGTGTAGAATTGTGGTTGTATAAATGTGTAGCATTATTATTGTAATAC
Organism: Oasisia sp. SBJ-2009; assembly: GCA_964017155.1. Taxonomy (NCBI): domain Eukaryota; kingdom Metazoa; phylum Annelida; class Polychaeta; order Sabellida; family Siboglinidae; genus Oasisia; species Oasisia sp. SBJ-2009. Next base: position 5,515,179 of record OZ024866.1, on the reverse strand, counting down.
AGTGGTACAGGTTCACAAACGGCTAGAGCGGCCGCTATTACTTCCTGGTTAGTGCATGTAGCCTTCCTGACAGGGAGTAGCGCGTCATCGGTCGGGTCATGTGGGAGGAACGCGTCATCTGTCAGGCCAGACTTTAAACGCCTGCCTGCGGGTGATCCACGGAGATGGACAGCTACGTAGACAGCGGCCGGTCACCTATATAGTTCACAGTTGACAGGTCTAAGTGTAGCGTGTGGAGGGAACCACTAGGTATGTTGATGATATCACAAATGTCGTAAATATAACTAGTTTGACTAATGTTATTGCTATTAGTTGTATTTGTATTTGTATTAGTCGCTGTAGACGCTATATTGATATATCATGCGCTTCTGGAGTATTTGTAAACGGTATATTAATATATCATAGATTTTTATAACTATTTCTTATAATAGTCTATACATGTAGATGAATGATGTTGAGAGTACTAAAATACTATGCGTGCATTCGTGTACTAGGTCAATATAATTATATGGTTCGGTAACTCCATGTAACTTTAGTTATTGTTTGTTACACCATCTATTAAACGAGAATGCATTGGCATCCGTACATTACAAACAAATGGCCAAATAATCACACATCGATCGCGATAAGGCAAATACCCTTAACAACCAATTCAGCTCCGTGTTTACCCAAGAAATCTACCCCATCCCCCAACTGGCTCCATCCGTCTACTCCGATATCCCCCTCCTCAAAATTGAGATAGAAGGAGCAGTTAAGCAACTGAAAAACCTAAATCAAAATAAAGCTACAGGTCCAGATGAACTACCTGCTAGAGTCCTCAAAGCGACTGCAGCAGAAATAGCCCCAATTATCACACACATTTTTCAGGAGTCATACAACACTTCCAAACTTCCAGATGACTGGCTCCAGGCACTAGTAACACCAATACACAAAAAGAACCTCAAATCAGACCCTGCCAATTACAGACCCATTTCATTAACATGTATCCTATGTAAAGTTATGGAGCACATTATCCTTAGCAACATGTGGAAACACTTACACAAACACAACATCATACTCCACTTCCAACACGGTTTCCAGTCAGTGCTGTCTTGTGAGTCCCAACTCATCGAGACAGTGCATGACTGGATAACAGCTGTAGATTACAAGACACAGATAGATGCCATCCTGCTTGATTTCGCCAAAGCCTTTGACAAAGTCCCTCATAA
>OZ024866.1:5493971-5508971 GCA_964017155.1 Oasisia sp. SBJ-2009 | reverse complement strand
TTAATTAAAGCTTTAATTATTATTTTAGTCAAACGAATAATCACAACCAAAATATTGACATGACACATCCAGAGGCAGAGCGTTTTCATTCTTAACTATCCGGCAGAGGGCGACGCACGTTGCCAGTAGCAACGTACAAAGCCAGTCTTCGACAACTGACCGACATTTGTTATTTGTTAATCGTACTGCATAGGAAACATAAATCATGTCACTAGAAGCGAATAGTTGGCGTTATGAAAACATGAAAACTAAATCAGGCACTCTATGTAAGAGGAGTCTGGAAGCACTAAAAATAAAGGTGAGTTTCAGTTAAATATAATTTTAGTTACATGTTTGTTCTATATTATCGCCCACTGCCATTGATCTCGCGCAGTTTTCTGTCAGAACTGTTCTTTTTCTTCCACATACTGAACTGGGTCCTTGCAGGTTGTTAAAACTCCAACGAAGCTTGTGCGCTTGGGGGCGGTGTGTGCTCTTTTAAAACAAACAGTTAATATATAAAAAACGTTAATAAACTAAGTTATTGTATGGATCTCTGCTCTGGCTCTGGTGATTGTTTTATTATTATTATTATGTTGGAAACCACGTTGCTGTTACTACGCGAAGACACAATCTAAATTCATGCATATCCATCACCCATAGGCAACACTATTGTTTTTACAAGGAATAATATTATATATTAGCCTAGAGATCTAGTTGTCATATGGAAATATCTTAAGTAGTTTATAATATGTTTATGGTTTGGAAAATATAATAAATATAAGGCAATGACTATTTATTTATGTGTAGTCAAACTGCCATATATAGATGAATAGCTATACTCAGTTTGACAAGAGTAATACCTATACCAGGGTTTTGTGCTATAGGGTTAGATACAGACACTGAAATAGGTCATGATTGGGTATATACTATCTTTGGCTGGATTACCTGGATGATATATACTGCAAGGCATAAACCATTATATCACACTGACTGAATAAATAAAATCTTATTTACGTAAACATGGATTATCAATTGTGTGAAATTGATGAGAATATTTAATCCAGACAAAAATTCTACCAGGCTATTAATCTGTGTTGAGATGAACAGCCAGTTCATAAATATAATTGCATTATTTTTGTCTATATCTGTATGACATGTGCACTATAATGCGATACTATTAACATTTTGCAGAGAGAAAACATATACAATGACCGTGAAGATGCAGAGATACAGTAAGTATAAATATTACACGCCACTAACACTTTGGAGCAGTTTTAATTGAAACTTGCAACATTTGAATCATCACCTATGGATTGAAACATGACAAGTTTCAATTAAAAACACTCCGAAGTAAGTTTTCATCCTTGCGGTCTTTAAATTGGAAGTACACCCAGTTAAAATAGGTTTTTATCTGTATCCAAGAATGACACACCATTTACAATATTATTAACATGTGATTTAGATTCATAACAGATGTGAAGTTACATATATTTTGCATTTGAACATTTTATTTTATAACGTCTTACATTTTTATAATGTCAAAATCAAATTGTGAATTGACGCATTTGTTGTATTTGTTAGATGCAAATATACAACACACCAGAAATAACAAACCACATCATGCGGTCTATTCTGAAGTGTGAAGCATGTTGTACAGAACTTTATTTTCAGGTTCACATCATGTACCTTAATTTTTTTATAATTTTCACATAAAACTTACCTTTAGAAATAATAGGGTCACAGATGTGAACTGATAAAAATTATCATATTTTGGAGCAATTGGCAGAACATTTAGATCAAAATAAAAGTGTAGCAGCAAATTGACGGCTTCTGGTGTTTTGAACATTATGATGGTGGTAACATGTGGCTGTGTGACATTCATTACAGGATGAAGAAAGATGCCTTCAAATCATACTGGAGAGAGACCATGGAGCTAACTGCAAACAACAAAAAGATGGGGACGGATTTAAAACAGAAAGATGCAGAAGTTGTATTGTCAGGCAAAGCTAGCATGTTGGTAAGATTCCTGTTTTCAATATCAGTTGTCAGTAAGGGTATTTACATATATTTACATATAAACAATTCTAAAATACTGATTCCAACTCTTACTATCTGGTAGTAAACATTGATATGATAATATTTCCTCAGTTAAGTAAGAAAATCTACACATTTTCATTTATCAGGTACAGAACAGTTTAATTATTGAAAAATAATTGACAAAGGAACATTATTAATTGCTTCCTTTTTTGTACTTGAATGCTTACCATAGTTGTTTTACTAGCAAATTTTGCTGTATTTGCTCTAGTCCAAAGGGTAATAATTTAATAAGCTGGGAATACAAAATGCCGTATGTGGAATAACATATTTTGTTGTAGGATGTAATGAGTAGTGCTGTGAAATGTACGTTCAATCAGGAGTTGCCCTTGTCTCTAGTAAACATCTCAGTTGTATTTGTCAGATAACTAAAACCATTTACATACTTTTTTACATACATTAAATGCATTTTCTTGGATGTACATGTACAAGATTACTTGATAAATTAATAAAACAAATGACATATATCCCCAAAGTATATAATTATATATTTAGTGATATATATATATATATACAGGTATATATGTATTATATGTATACATATATATCACTGTATATATATATATATATGTGTGTGTATGGTTGCTCTATTCTTGTAGGTACGGAAGGCTGCATTACAGAAACTTTTTGAAGATGAGTACGCCCAGTTCCAGACAGAGTTGAAACAGCAGAACAAAGCCTTCTACATCAAACGGGAATAATGATAAACCTGAACTTTCACTTATGGCAGAACAACATATAACACTGCTAATATGAGCAATATTAACAACATTTGACTTGGAACAACTGGACTGGATCTCTCTTGACACCGAGAGGACTGTTCTTGAGGCACGGATGTTCACTTTACATGGTTCTGGGTCAACGTCTTGCTCCTGATCATCACTTTATTCTGCTACAGAACAATGTGGCTACCACAGCAGTGTATCATCTGTTTGTCTAACTTGTGTTTATGTCTTATTGTAAATAAATGTTTAATTTGAAGTTTATATCTGTACAGTGTAACAAGTTTTGCAATAATGTTAATTTTGTGCTGTCTGTGCCTGTCTCCTTATTGTAGTCAGAGAATAGACCATTCAGTGGATGACTCATCCTTCACTTTGCACAGTTGACATGCAACACAATGCATACAATAAAACTATAAACAACTTCCGGATCAATGTTCTACATTAATTTGCTTACGTTTATTTGGGCTTTTATTACTGTAGTTCACATGATAACACGTTACCAATGTCATAAGTAATAAGAACTTATCATGACTAATAAGTAGTTACCAGTGTCATGACTAATAAGGAATTAAACAACATAGGATGAGTAAGAAGTAATGAAGAGTTACCAACATGGGCTGGATAAGAGCTACCGACATGGCATGAGTAACAAGGTACAGACATGGCATGAGTAACAGGGAGCTACTGACATGACATGAGTAACAGGGAGCTACTGATATGGCATGAGTAACAGGGAGCTACCGACATGGCATGAGTAACAAGGAGCTACCGGCATGGCATGAGTAACAAGGAGCTACCGGCATGACATGAGTAACAAGGAGCTACCGACATGGCATGAGTAACAAGGAGCTACCAATATGTCACATAATATAATTGCAACCATGTCATCAGTAATATGGAGCTACCAACATGCCATGAGCAATAGAGCTACCAGTATATCAGTGATATATACCAATATATTTTGAATAATAAAGAGCTACAAATATATCTTAAGTAATAAGTTACCAACAAATCATGGGCAATGTGGGTTTAGCAACATCTCATAACCACAATGGAGCTGTAATAAATAATAAACAGCTATGAATGTATAGAAATTATATATTATATTCTGGTGTCACTTAACCAAAAACTGGCAGATGATGCCTTATACATCGAGGCTTCCTGCAGTATTTGTACAAGTTTGCTATAAACTGTTGTACAGTTTTCAAAATGCAAGTTATTTTAAATGTCTCCAAATGATTGTCATACCTCAAATCAATTACAGAAATCATATCATTGTGAACAATTCATTTATGCCTTAACAACTGTTAGTGATCTTAACGTAGAAACTATGGTTAATAAACAGATAAAATAACAAATTAAAGTCGTCACTTATGAGTAATATTTTTAATTAGTAATCAGATTAATTCTTGGAAGTTACACGTCCAAGATACAAGAGGGCTTAGTGGAAAGCATTATAATTTTCCTTATAAATTAGCAAGCTCAGTGACAGGTAGACTAGCAGATGACATATTATTAGTGTACACTGGAACGAAAGACAAACAAGGCTAATTTTCATCCTTTTATGTAATTACGATTTTAACATGAACATGCCAGTAATTACTATACATGTGTATCAAGAATTCAACAGCAAGGAAGATACTTGACATACGATTACTTTAGGCTAGGCATACATGTGAACATAGCAAACCCTACATTATGAACCTGAAAATAGTTAAACTACCAAAATGGTTACAAATAACAATTTGTTCTCCTATTTGCTAAAACAGTGGCCACACAAACTGACACGTCAGGCAACATGCTACTAAATATATCACTTGTTCTTCATCGCAAATATATACCCGCAGAACGGGAAACGATCAATCTTGCAATACTAGTTTTCAATGGGTTCCGTAACAAATGAACCATCAACTAACAAACCTGGCTCATAAAAATCATACCCCTTAGTTAACACATCTACATAAAGACATACATGATTGCAACTTTCAAATATAAAACGCATGCGTATATTAGCAAATGAGCGTGCATGAACACATAATAGTCCTAAATAAAGTTTACACTGAAAGATCAAAATTAACATTATTATGACAACTAATTAAAAATACCTGTCACATACACCAAGAGAAATGAAAATGACAATACCACCAACAGCACAAATGTATACAACGTATGATTAGCTGATCTTACAAAATATAAAATATCTGCATTTCATGAAACATGAGTTAAGAATAATTTAAACACAACACTTACAGAAAGAATGCTAAATTACAGATATGCTCAGTTCTATATACAATTGATCAATGAAACATAAATGCGCTTTGCAAAAGAAATAACTTTTATTGGCAGAATGACAAACATCTGCCATACAACTGATTGAAATGCATCATTCATAGGCAAAACACACATAACTCAAATTTTGGAGCATCTCTGTTAGCAAACTGCTAGTTCAGTGAATACAAGCTACACCATCTAACTAACTCTGATTGCGTAAATGAATGCTGAAGCATGCATGAAGTAAGCATGTTGTACATATTTCTGGTCCCGCAATGCCGAGTATCTTCTGAGGCACACAAATAGCGTGCAGTGCAACTAAGTTCACTAAACAGAAACACCAGTATACACTATACAGGCAGTCTGGAATCAAAGTGTTTACAAATGACTGCAGTACATTATAGCTACTTCATAGGTAAGATAACATAGTGTATACAACACATTCCACGTATCATCATCATGATGCGTTTTGTCATTAACGAGACAGGGCGACTTAGTCATATGAAACAGGTTACTCACCACAGTCACAACAACTGACTCACCACAGACAAAAAAGGTAAAAGGTAAGTTTTTATATAGCGCAGTATCCAGTCCACAGGACTGCTCAAAGCGCTTTTACACTTTACTTCCCCGGCAGACCTGTTCAATCAAATACCATCTCAACTTCTCTGGGAAACATCCAGCCACATGCTACAATTAATGTGCGAAAGGTTGCGCGTACACATATCCACCACTGTCTATTGTCAGGTACTCATTTATACAGCTGAGTGAACTGGAGCAATGTAGAGTGAAAAAACTTGCCCAAGGTTTTAACACCGCAGCACAGGATTCGAACCCGGGTTCTCTTAGTCGAGAGTCCGGAGGTCTACCCCTGAGCCACTGCGCTCTACAACTGACACTACATGTGAAGTGGAACACGACAGCTTATGACAGACAACAAACTATTCAGCATAGACACAAATGTTACCAGGTTACTGGTACATAAAACACAGACTGTTTAGTAGTTATTACCAGCACAGTATTATGCGTGAGTTGAATAGCAAACACAAGCTTCTTACTGTCAAGTCTACTCCCTAAACCCACACAGCCACCATCTGGGCCTTCCATGTGACCGTCCTCAAATACACCATCTACACTGAAGCAGATGTCTACTTCTGACTGACACAAGACCATATGGTTGCCATGGTGATCGTGTAAACTGTGTTTCCTAAATCTCTAATATCATAGCAACACCTTGTCTTCTGTACAAGAAACAGACAAGACTGCAAGTGGCGTGGAGCAGATTCAAGGTTTTTGACAAGTTGCGGCCACATTTGTTGGCATGCACTTGTCATCTCCCAGACACGTGTCCTACAAGAGCAAACAAAGAAACCTTTCTTTTGTACTGCACATTACAGTAATTCAACATGAACATTAATTCTTAGTAATTACTATTATCTATACATAATTATACACTTATTTATTATTATTATATAATTATTATTGTTAATAAAAAATTACATTTACAAAATTATTTATTACTATTAATTAACCACACATATGCAGTCATTTATCAGTATTTTTTTATAGAATTATTTGCTAGATTACTATGTATGTTTAATGACTAATATGTAATTGATTTTTTTATTTACTTCTTTATTTAAAGAAATGTTACACTATTTAATACTGTATTCATTTACTTATACAACTATTTTTATTATTTATTTCAAAATATTAGTAATTATCTTATTGTATACAAATATCCTTTTTATGTATTTTGAATAGTAATATGTTGTGACACGCAATGGACAAATATGGATGTGGTGCTATGTCAAATAAAATGTATTAATATTATGACATGGTCAGCGTGAAGTCGACCATTTCACTTACTCAGCTGTCACAATATCATCGACAATTACTTAATGATTACAAGTGAAATATTTAAAACATTGAGATGAAAAACAACTACAATTCAGATATGACTGCTAAGCAAAATCTACAATAACAACAATGGTGCTCAATGCTATGTATGACGGTAACAGCAGTATCATTTTCAATGTCTGATAGCTCTGAAAATGATTTCTTGTCAGATATTGATTATAATCAGAATAATACAGACATTCAGTTAGCGATAGAAGCAAAGCTAACAATGACACTATCCTAGCAAGTCAATATGGCTGAATCTACTCAGAATCATCCACTGCAAATGTTTATGTATTATTTCAATATAATAATAAAGCTTTATTTGCCATTGTCAATGTGCAAGAACATTTCATGTCAAATAGGAATATGTTCTGGCATTTGAGTCATATAGTGCCTATAATACAATAAAATGAAGAAATATATATATATATATATATTTAAAATGTTCTTTAAAATAATGAAGTAATTTTTTATTTTGATCTAATAAATAAATAATATCTCTAAGCTGTCCATTAAAATTATCAATTATTTAAAAATAATTATGTTAAACTAATAAATAAATATATATAAAATGCCCTTAAAAATGAAAAATTATCTATTTACAAATTAGTATTATTATGTTAGTAAATAAATGAATATTATAATACATCTACAATGTCAATTAAAATAAAATAAATTTAAGATTATTATTCTAAGCTACGATTTCACAATAAAATGTTCAGCAATATCGGTCCACTATTTGAAAACAGGTACACACACGTGCACTAGTAGTATCTACATGTGAACGACGGCATTTCTGAGAGAAAACATTGGACTCTTTACAAGATGACATTTTACATACCAAACTCTGTATCTACAGTAATGACTGTGACATGTAGACTGCCTGTGGACAGTCCCTAGTTGAGGTGCTAGAGATGTGGGGGTGAGTTACCTTGAGACACCGCCAGTGGTTGAAGTCCTGCTTGTACTGGTCAAAGGCTGTGCACCAGTTACGGAACTCCTCCGTAAAGTAGCACGCTGGCTCACTGCAGGCTACAAAACACAAATGACACAATCACAGGCTGAACATGCCATCTAGTTTATGGACATTTTAAGAGACATTTCCTAGTGTTGTACATTTTACACATGCTTTTTGTTAATAGCATATGGGTGACCTAGACTGCACTGGGAGACTTGGGCAGGGAGACATTAGGTGGGATTGACAGAGTGGAGGAGAAGGAGATCGTTAGGTGGACAGGAGATGATGCTTGGTAATGAAAACAGTTGAAGACAAGTGAGGAACAACAACCAGAAACCAAGGATTAGTATTAAACCAAACTCACCACTGATATATTTGGACAGAAGAACAAGAAACAATGGCCCATATATGTGAAATGGAATTGGAACCGCAGAACATCGGTTGACAACATGCGAGGAGTACGTTACTGTCGTGAATAGTTTAGCCGTATGCAGCTGCAACAAAGCTCCTATCCAATGTATGAAAAATAGCTCAAAAATGTGTTCTTACCAGATCAGACTAGATGGGTGTTAACTTGTTGTTTAAAACGTTGTATGCATGTTTTGTTTTTACAGCTTTTTTTGTAAATTATGTGTAAATGGTCTACCAATCAGTTGGATATGTGTAAAAATTGTCCACCAATCAGCTTGGATGGTGTTTAAATGATCCACCAATCACCTGGAGACATGTGAAAATGGTCAACCAATCACATGGGGACATGTGTAAATGGTCAACCAATCACATGGGGACATGTGTAAATGGTCAACCAATCACATGAGGACATGTGCAAATGGTCAACCAATCACATGGGGACATGTGTAAATGGTCAACCAATCACATGAGGACATGTGTAAATGGTCAACCAATCACATGGGGACATGTGAAAATGGTCAACCAATCACATGAGGACATGTGAAAATGGTCAACCAATCACATGAGGACATGTGAAAATGGTAGACCAATCACCTGAGGAGATGTGAGAATGGTCCAACAATCAGTACATGTAAACATTATTTCCCAATCACCTGGGAACATGTGAAAATGAACCATCAATCAGTTGGAGACATTTTATATAACATGCATTGCAATTGTTTTTATGTCATAACAATTATTTTGATAAAACTTTATGCACCACCAGGAGTAATTTTCTAATCAAAGCAACACACCATCATTAGTCCGCCACCAAAAGCTGCTTGAATTATGGGGAAAGAGAAAACCAGGGCAAAAATCTGTAAAATTGTTAGGAAAAAGTGTAAGTATTGTCAGGCTTATGGCAGTAATAATCACACACCAACAACAGTAAATGAAGACCAGATTTACTGTTGTGTGGTGTGTAAACTGATTCATCTGCAAGACCTTGTTGACAAGAACATTGTTTTATTGATATTTTCTTCCATGTTCAATACCCAGGACTACCAAAGAAAGGTTGACAGTTGATATAACAAGTAAATCTCCTCACTGGACATTCCTGACAAACTTGTATTAAATTATTATTGTAGGTGACCGTTTATAATGTTGTCTTGCATATGTTTTGTCCACTGCAGCATTGACAATTTTGCGACCAATAACTTTGCTGCCACAGCATAGCTTTATCTAGTGACCCGTCCACCTGTCATTTGGACGGGTAAAAACGAATATGGACGGGTAGAAATATGGAGGACGGGTTGTGGACGGGCAAAAACATGAAGGAGCAAAACAAAACAAAAATACGGTCTTCCAAAACCATAGATATTGTTAGTTATGCCTTGACTGTAAATGGTGTCAAATATGTGTTTGTAGCCCATTTCAGGTCATCAGGCACAATTTCAAAGTTTATAAACTAGCTTAACAGTTAACATCAGCGTGTCCACCAAAACATGTGACTGGCAAACCAAAACATGTGACTGGCAATAATTTGATCCTGCATAAAGCCCTGTGCCACAGCAATACTTTGAGGGAAGTTTTTCCAGGTATCATCTGTATATTCCGTTCATAAATATTAATTATTCAAAACTGCAGGCCGGACAATATTTTACAACAAAATTACATCATTGACATGCAATGTTGGCTGTACTTCTCTCCATCTCACTTATGGTGAATCATGTTTCTTTTCTGCATGTTTATAACAAATTTGAAACCCAATGGTAACGTTTAGTTAAGTAACTATAGTCAGGTTATAACATTATAAATGTATTCAGAACGAGTAATTATTTAGGTGGTATAACATTTAATGTATTAGAAATTATATTTCTTCAATGTGACTAGTGACAGTTTTGGATTGTCTCTGCATTGATTTGTTGAATGCCACAGTTACTGATCTCACTGGAATACTTGTCTAACAGAGGACATGTTCATTCAAACATGGCAGTCTGGCCAATAAATGTTTTGGGTTATTAAACACAGTTTGGTGGGAAGTATATTGTTGACATCATGTATCAATAAACAAGAACCACACTGCATCGGCATTATATGAAATGATACTCGGTTGTTCACATAATTAAGTTACAGACATATCTCTACAGTAGACCATAGACAAAACCATGTGTATGTACTATGTAAGGCCTCTTATTCACACTCCCACACACATGCCAGGTGAACGGCTCCCAGCCAGTAAACGCCACCCTGGGGGTGTCACTCCAAACTGTGGGTGTCACTCCACATTTATTGTGTGTAATAATGTAACATTACGGAACTGTGAAATGCAAACGACTTACGTGTGACGCGCAGAGTGTGCTCGGTGCGCCGAATTGTGCCGGACTGACAGTGATAGGTGGCGCCATCTACACTCGTCACATTCATGATGATGAGGCCTTGGTTCTCAGTGAGAAAGTACTTCTTGTAGTCAATGGTGAGTGGGCGTTGGCCGCGGTACCACTGGACAGAGGAGGTGGCTGAGCAGGTGGAGTTACAATGGAGGTAGACAGGGTCCCCTTGTAGTCGCACATGTGTGGTGTACAACTTGGCTACAACAATCAACATGTTTCTATTTATGTTATTGTAATGGGCATACGAATTTTGTATTCCAGACACAAGAAGTCCATACGTACATATAAGTAAAATAAAAAAAGTGGATAAGCAATAATAAACAAAAGCATAGATATAGACACACATGAAATAAAAAAGGTGGTTAATAAATATAAACATGCATTCCACATTAAGTACACACTTGTATAGACTAGTCCAATAGTTATATATTTGACTTCTAAACCCACCTTTGCAGTAGGTGTTACAGAAGCCAGCCGAGTCTTCTTCCTTGACCCCCTGCAGCAAGCTGTAATGTAGAGAAAGAATGCAGTGCAGTGTACATTTCCAGAAAAACACCAATTGTATATATATGTGCCTCAGTGAAAGGAAGACCTAACTTTTGAAAACAGTACTTTTGTATTAAACATAGCACAGTTCAACAAAGCTCAAGGTCAATAAAGCTCAGTGTCCTGTTAAACTAACAGTGCAGATGGGTCACATTAAGAGCTAAAACTACACTCTAAATGTAGATTGTAAAACAAGTTTAGTATTGTAAAGCTATCACTACACTTTCAAAACTACAGTGCATTGTAATGCTACCAGTGCATTAACAACACACTAACAATGCACCACAAAGCCACTAGTGCTTGAAGACCTGGCAGTACACATAAATTCTATCAGTACACTGTAAAGTTATTAGTTCTCTGTTACAGAATGGAACACGGATAACGGGATAACAAATAAAATGACTGCACCTAAAAACAAGGAAAGTTGCATATAATTTATGAGACACTGCTGTGGGTATTACACAGAAGTATCTATGCCTACTCTGTGAAAATACAATTAACAATATACGATATTAAAAATCTCACCCTGTTCTGTTGACGGCACAAGTACGCAAAGTTTGGTCCCAGCCACAGTATGGGTCTCTGATACACTCCGTGCACAGTGTGTAGGATTCACACTGCTCAATCGGCAGCTGAAGAACGTTGAGGTCCGAACCCAGGTACAGCTGCTTATTCTGTCACACACAACACAGTGTCACAATGAATACTGGTGCTAACTACATCAAATGTCACAAAGGATAGTGCTGATTCCTCTAAACTACATCAATGTCACAATGGATATTGCTGATTTCTATAATGTACGTCAATGTCACAGTTGATCGTGCTGCTTCATCTAGCATATTCCAATATCACAATGATTACTGCTGCTTTATCTAACACACACCAATGTCACAGTGAACATTGCTGCTTTCTCTAACATACATCAATGTCAGAGTGAACATTGTTGCTTCCTCTAACACACATCAATGTCACAGTGAACATTGCTGCTTTCTCTAACACACATCAATATCAGAGTGAACATTGCTGCTTCCTCTAACACACATCAATATCAGAGTGAACATTGCTGCTTCCTCTAACACACATCAATGTCACAGTGAACATTGCTGCTTCCTCTAACATACATCAATGTCTCAGTGGATACCTTACATTTCCCTCCTATAAATTGGACTATTTATCTTTTCATGGCATAACTACACAAACTATCTTCTGTTTCACTATTCCAAATGTTCCCATGTTGAGCTATAGCTTATGGTCAATTAAGATGACCACAAACTCTGTCAACCACCTGTCCTCAGTGGCCTGTGTGTGTGTCTTTGAGTATATCACTACACATACAGCTCACTACATTCTATTCCTGTCACAAGCTTTCCACATTCATCCCAACAGACGTGGCTGATGAATTAAGCCGACTCACGTATAGTTTCATCTGCCAGACAGGGTTGACTGTGTCTCCAAATGGCTTCCAGACAGCGAGAGTGTGACTCTTGTGAGTGTTGCCCTCTGTCCACTGCACCACTTTGTGAATTTCACCACGATCTGAAGTTAAACATGCATCAATTAAAATCGTTAATTATGAAAAATGTATAATATATGTTTCTGTATATACCATATAAGTGAGCTCCTTGTATACACTCTGTCTTTACTGTCTGTGGAGAAATGCTTATACGTCATTTGATTACTTTTTCAGGTAAAGAAAAGTGATCAATCTAAGTCAGGATAAGATAAGTCAGAAATGTCAAAGCTGGCCATTTGGTTTCAAAGTGTGTGAATGGGGATATAGCTTGAATGGTGGCGTATTATATGTTGTGTCTTCAAGTATTCTACTATCCTGTTAATTTCAGCTTCAGAGGATGTGTTTTGTCTTCAAGAAATGTGTGATGTTATCTCATGACATTTCAAAGCCGTTTTTGTAGGAATTGTTTGCCGGGAAAATAATTTGGATAACTTGACACTGTGGTACCCATGGAGCACCTGTGAATCTGACATCCAGGCGTGGTCCTTATTGCACAGTGTATTTTTCCTAAATATTTCTGGTTTTCACAAATGCTCAAATTAGTTTCAAGACAAATGCCAAATGGACATTTCACTAGTGTGCTATACAGACTCAGCTCTCCCTGCAACTGGATCATCTTTACTTGACTAGACAGTAAATGTACACAGCCAGCTTGACCAACTGGACATTCTAGCAGTCCCGGGGAATGAGGCAACATATGCATGTTACCAAATAAACTCTTCATAGATGTAACGGACACTGAGACTTCTTTACATAAATCATACACTAGAGTTATACAATATGACAGATCGGTGTGAAACTCAACTGATGCCAGTGACAATGCAGGATGCCTCACTCCAGCCTAAGTGTACTGTCTCACTGCGTTACTTTTACTGTCCGTCAATAACAAATCTTTCCCCACACACCTGTCATGGACATGAGAACTCTACACAATGCAAATGAGATATATAAAGGTGAGGTCCTATGTAGCGCAGTATCCAGTCCTCAGAACTGCTCAAAGTGCTTTTACACTTTACTTCCCTGGCAGACCTGTTCAATTAAACACAGTCTCAACTTCTCTGGGAAGCATCCAGCCATATGTAACAATTAATGCCCGAAGGCTGTTCATACACATATCCACCACTGTCTATAGCCAGGTACTCATTTATACAGTTGAGTGAACTGGAAGAATGTAGAGTGAAAAAGAAAAAACTTGCCCAAAGTTTTAATGCCGCAGCACAGGATTCAAACCTAGGTTCTCTAAGTCGAAAGTACAAAGCTCTCCCCTGAGCCACTGTGCTCTACTGTCTAACTATAATACAAATAATAACAACAAGAGCACTTTCAAAGCACCATGGATCCAGAATAACCCTGTTCCAAGGCTCTGATATCAACACAGACAGTAAATAATCAAGATTAAAAACAAACAAATATACAGACATCAACTTTTTATTTGCTTGCTACTTGCTACTGCCCGGTGACAGAAATTCGGGTTCACATTGGCTGCATTATAAATAAAGGTGTGACAGTGATATTTGAGGCGGGCTAGATCAAGGACTTACCTGTTCCAAGGAAAAACACTTTGTACTCGTTGACAGTGTCCACGGCGATGTTACGGAACAAGACATTGTCCTGGTGGAACATGGGATAGCCATTCTTTGGCCTCACGGCCGCATCCATGAGAGGGTGGGTCTTAATGAACTGTAGGACGTTGTCTGGTTGATTTTGCGAGTCGTTTGAGCACTGAAATAACAACAAAACTTGTTACTTGCGATATGTAAGGTGAAAGTGAAAGAAAAGTTTAGTTTAATTCAGACAAAAGTCAACAACAAATGTATATGTCTGTGTATGGGAGTGGATAATAAATTCTTGAATCTTGAATCTTCATACTGACAAGTATACAATATGTAAAAATTGACATTTATCTTAACATTCTGGAAAACAATAGTTAAAGTAAACACCAACCCACCCACCACTGCTATAATGAACGACGATTGAATGTTAGTACAGTTTTAGAGTGCATACATATGTGTGAGTGTGGGTGTGTGTACGTGTACATGTGAAAGTGTACGTGTGCGTGCGTGCATGCATGCATGCATGTGTTAAGTAGCAGATAAAGGCTACATACTAAGCCAGGTCGGGGGGTCGGCACGTCAGAGTCTTTTACTTTCATCCACTTGTACATTGTATCAAGTTGCTGCTTGAAGTTACCGTTAAATGCGGCTTCAATCTCTGCTTGAGTAAAAG
>OZ024866.1:5423971-5491471 GCA_964017155.1 Oasisia sp. SBJ-2009 | reverse complement strand
AGAAAAAGTAAACGTAGTCGCCCATGTCAAATGATCCAACGAACTGTGCTTCTGTAAATTGACAACAGAAATAGCTTATCAAACAGTTCAGACAATCAATTAATTTTCATATGTTATTTGACTATATGTGACGTGTTCTAACGAAATGGGTCGTTTGTCAAAAAAATTAAAAATTGAGTTAGTCACATCATTGGAAAGAATGTGTATTAATCTTTCAAACGGTGTAAACATTACGGACATATCTCACACACAGCCAAAGTTATTGGATCTTGAACATGCCTAGGGTAGAAAGTTTCAAACGGAGAAAAACGCATTTGAAGTTCGAGGTCAAGTAAGCACACGGTTGAGCACATTGTCGATCTAAAATCGGCTGTTTTGCTTCTATTACTCCATTTCATGCATTCGAAATAAACTCCCAAGGCATGTTCGCCGTCGAGGATATATCATGCTAACTGTGTACTGAAATTATTACAACATAATCCGAGTATTTAGCAATGTTTTGTAGCAGCGGCCCAATTGGATTCCACGTTGTTTACGGATAGCGAGAGCGCACTGCGCCTGCGCGAACAGCTCTAAGCCAATCAGGGGCCGGCTGTCAGTTCAATCACGGCAACTAGTGAAGTTTATTCATAGATAGGCGTTACGGGCTGCTATTGGCTTACACTGACGTCAGTGGGAATTTCTACTACACGAATCCGAAAGAGGGCACCATGGGCTTTCTTGTGGTACCAAATAAGTCCGCCATGCGTTGAGAGAATTCGACATAACTAGTGCGATTTATCCGTTCTGTTTTACGAAATTCACGCGTGAAATGTTACGTAGTGTGTCTAAAAAGGTTATAAAATGTACTAAATAATAATATAAACGAGAAATAAGCATTGTCAATTGACAAAAAAGATACCAAAGTATACTTTGGTGACAAAAACTCAAAATCGTCGAAAATCATTGTTGCGTGTTTATGCGGTGTTTTCTCGAAATCAAGTTCACTGACATACGACTCATTTCATTAGAACACGTCACATATCATGATTTAGTCATACCAAAATGTTCAACATTCTAATACATGATCAGCATACAGAAATAGATAAGAGAAAAATGAACAACTCAAAAAGAGTCCAAAATAATTTCATTCAGTGGTAGTTAGCAAACCTATGGTTCACCTGATCCAAACATTCTTGGAACCATTGAAAGATTCACTTTCCATTTATGTAGTAAATGTCACAGTTGATCATGTGGAATCGACCGAATCATAAATTTGCAAGTGACTGTTGAACTGAATGATTTGGGACTTGTTTGAGTTATAAATTTTTCGTTTATCTATTTAGTACGTATATATTTTGGTTCACCTACTCAGCCTTTTATTGAAAATTGAATTTTGCACGACATGTATGTAGCCTATAAAGGCTGACAGAAGTATTATAATACTTAATAATAATATTTATTTTGATAAGCGCCACATCCAATGCTATTCACATCACCTTACGATCAATATCATAGTGTTTGTAAGAGAAAAAACACTGTAGCCAAACAAATAAAATACTGCATTTGTATAAAACCAACGGTGTTATACATATATGAAATTGGTAAATAAAATAATTAAGATAATATTATTATTACTTAACCACAATTTTTTTAATTAAGGTTAATAAAGAACAATACTAGGCTAAAATGGATATGAAAATAAATACATAAACAGATAAATAAAAATGAGTAGAGTACTGGTAATTGTCTGAGTCAAGTAAATGCTACTGTGAAAATTATTATAAATTAATTAATAAATAAAATAATAATAAAGTATTATAAAATGAAAGATAAACTCACCGTGTAGCCAAGTCTTTTCGCGTATCAGGGTTCGCAGAAGGCTGAATTCAAGGTTGTTGCTTTTGAGTGGGGGCCTGAGAACCATGGGGTCAGCCTTTGAGTCCGTCACTGTTGCAGAATACAATGCTGGCAGGCCACCTGGGTTGCCTTTTTCTGGAATTAAACAAATTACAAAATAATGACAACAAAATTAGGTACTATAAACATGCAATAATAGCTGTCATTTTATCATCATAAATATTTTTTGTCTATAGTAACATAGAAATAGTGATTAAAATGCTACAAATACCTACAATAGAAAAACTGCAAAGGAGTCAACATTTTAAATATTAAGATATATGTTAAGGATTACAATACAGGGAGGAACTCAGCCAAAGGATGGAAAGACAGTGTGGATAAAGACATTGAGATATGTAACATCTGGACAAAACATGAGAGTTGGCATAGATGACCTTGATAGTATGACATTTCAGAATTTTGATGCTTCTGCCATTTTGGGGAAATAAAAAAATGGCTGTCACCCGAAATCGAAAACGCTATCACTGGAACTGCTTCACACAGACTCATAATATTGCACTCAATATGTATTTATGGGGGTCCTGATTTAAAATATTTATATATGACATTGTCCAACATTCACATCCGCCATTTTTAATGATGCTGGCCATAAGCATTAATATTCCTACACATCTTATAAAAAGGTGACGATGGAAAAAGACACACCGATATATATTAACAACACTCAGATCGAGAATGTTCAAAGCTACATCTGCCTGGGACAGAGATACAGCACCAGAGACAAAAACCAAGACAAGGAGATTCAAAGAAGAATCGTGGCCGGATGGACAGTATTCACCAAGCACCACTATATCGTCACGTGTAACACTGGAACATGCTTGAAGAGACAAGTTTACAACTCATGCGTTCTTCCAGCAATGACATACGGCACGGAAACATCGGCACTCACCACCCAAGCAAAGAACAAGCTAGCAGCCACACAAACAAAGATGGAAAGGAGTATGTTAAACATAACATACTGGGACAGAAAAGCAAACATCTGGGTAAGAGAAAAGACCAAGGTTACAGATGCGATTGAACAAGTTAGGAGACAAAAGTGGACCTGGGCAGGGCACGTCAGCAGGACATGAGATAACCAATGGACACTGCGTATCACTCACTACCTGGAAACCCTATGAAAGGAAAAGACCTAGAGGAAGCCTGGCGAGACGTTGGAGAGACGAACTAGACGACTACTGGAAGGGTACCATCTGGCAGAGGATAGCGCAAGATAGGCAGATGTGGAAGCAGCATGCTGAGGCCTTCACCCAACCACAAGACAGTATGGCTGCAAAATTATGATGATGATGAATGATAATGATCTTATGAAATGTGTGGGCTAGAGTTTGAAACCAATATCCACTTATGTATATTTTTATCACTCTAGGTGACATATTTCTAAGATACAGCAAAATAAATGTTTATGGTGGCCAAACAAAAAATGGTGGATCTGCAAGTCAGACAAGACATAAACAAATTGAATAAATAAATTGAGCCCAAAATTATGGTTTTACCAGTTTCTGAAATATGAGGAAAACTACTTTTTGATTTGCAGTGGTAGCCATTTTAAATTTAGCACAAAATGGCAAAGCATCAAAATCTCAGGTTGCTTCTATAAAAATTCCGAAATATCTAGAACATCGGTGCCGAATATCGTGCTTTTGTCCCAACGTGTAAACGTATGGCCCTTGCTGACTACTGGGGGGGGGGGGGGGGGGGGGGGCTGACAGAAGGTGTGCAAGACTGTGACAAGTGGAGACAGCTCCTGCACTCCAGGCCAACCCCGTGGGGATGATGGCGATGGAAGGATCACAGCAAAGTGTGTAAGGAAACTTACCTATGTAGATGTAAGTGGAATTGTCATTTGGATCAAATGGACAAAAACCACGTCCACCACCACTTCTGCCACTGTCTGTCAGGTCTAACCCGGATTTCTACAACACAATAACGCCATGATAGAATAAAAAAGGTGCCAAGAGGCCCTGACGTCCTTTGGATAATGTAATGAGTTCGTTATTTTAAATGAAATGTGTTTACGTGAATCATACTCACTGCCTGGTTTCTTCACCGTAATCACCTAATTGGCATTTTCTCTGGTTATCCTTATGAGATGCCCAGAAACACATCCAAATTATATAAATGCAGCGACAGGACTGGCCATTGGTGGTTTTTAGTCAAGATGGAGTTGTCTACTTCCACTCTACTCAGCTAGCCCAGTGATCATAATCCAATGGACAGCAATAAAGTGTATGATATTCCATTCAACAGTTGTTCAGAATATTAATTTTATGTGTTTGTCACCCATAGGTGACAATATACCACAGTGATACCATTCCTGGCAGACCACTTAGTCTCCAGAGTTGGGGTCAAGTGACATGCACACATGATAATCAAAAATATTACTTAAGACAATTTAATAATCATATAATAACATCATCTTCTGACATGGTAACACTGTCAAAGTGTTTGAAAAGATCATACAGATATTGATAAATTGTTGCTCTAATATATGCATACTACACATACATTTATTAGAAACGTACGGCCAACAGAAGTAAATCTGTTGCAATATACAGTTTCACCATGATGAATCAAATATTATGCACTACGACACATTTGGTTGTTTTTGTACTGAAATTGACGTCAAGGAATTGCACAACATTACAAGTTGTTTTCTTCAATACTCCCTTCATGCATTTCGCCAAATGCTTTTTACTTCAATACCTCATCAAGTTTCATATACTGAAATGTTTGTGTGATTAATTAAAATAAACATTTTGATTGACTGGTTGAAGTAATGCATTACTTACCTTTAGTGTGTACATTCGCTGCTTATAGGCCCCAGTTCCACACACAACGACCTTGTCTGGGTGTATGATGATAGACCGTATGTGGTTCTTACACTCAAACTCCTGCAGAAAATAACAACATTTTATTACAATTTGTTCTACCAATGTACATATAAAACCAATGCAGAGGTATTTCAGTAATAACCACTGACTACGTTTTCAGGTGAAGGGACACTCCAGTCAGTGAGAGGTTTACAGTATTAACTCACATAGCTATACTGTATTGGTTGTGCCTAGTGATTGTGCACAAAGATCATTAATAAACAATTACTTATAGTTTAATGGTATCAAAAATATGCTATCTTAGATTCAGGGCGCTGCCATCTTGAGACTTATGCGCCAGTGACGTAAGCCTAATCGTCTAAGTCACTGGCGCATTGTTGAAAAAGGCAAGGATTGGCAGAATCTTCGCTAATAATTGTGATTTTGACATAAGCAATCTGCGACATACTGGATACATCATATATCATTGGACAGACATAAGTTGTTCGAACGTGCACGCGCCAGTGACGTAAGCAGTTTACGTCACTGGCGCATAAGTCTCAAGATGCCAACGCCCTGAATCCAACATTGAGTGTTTCTGGTACAATTATACCATAATTAATTGTTTATTAAACAACAATATGTTATACAGATGTGAGTAAATGGTGTGAATCTCTGACTGACAGGAGTATGCGTTTAACACATGTTTCAGAATTCTATTGTTGTAAACAAGCATCAGTGTGTGACACAACAAAGCAGATGTTTTTCTTAGTCTTGTTGTAACTATCAATATTCTTGTTATGTCAAGTCCAGTGATATGGAATACAACAGAATTTTCTAATCGTGTTTATTGCAAACAATGCCAATGAACTCATAGTATGGCTACACGTTTTAAATGTAACACAAACTTAATTGTTCTGATGGGATGGCAGACATGATCGCAAAAAAATGCCATTACATGTATATGTGAAATTTTGAAAACACCAATTTTTGATTTCAGTTTATTATATCCACTAATTATTAATATTTTTATGAACAATAAATTACTAATTGTTGAGAATTATCTAAATATTTAACTTTTGTCAAACTTTTGCAATTCATATTTTGTTAATAAATTCACATATCCATCACATATTTGGTTAGTGATGACAGGAATTAGTTCTTCAGATATAGTGAGAACTTGATTTGAATTGGATTGTAACAAATTATCTAGTTATCTGCACTCATTTTACCCAAGGAAATCATGGTTAGTTCACAGCGAAACCTCGTTATTTAATAGCGGACACACAGAAATGGGGTTTTCGCCAAAACCCTATGATATACCATGTCCTGCAGAATTGGGTGTCCTGTGAATGAATATTAGCCAGGAAGTCCACTTACCTCGCTTTTCCCTTTGACCAAACATCTACTTATATCTGATGCAATTGGTTCAAGCTTCTGTGACTTGATGAAATCCTAAGAATTGACAAGACACTATTAACAATGCATAAAACACAGATACAACACAACATTAAGTTAATGAAAATCTGGCCAAATCTTACATAAATCACCCCAACAAGTTGTGGTAGGATGTAGTTATGTGGGTACCACAGATAGCATTACAGTATATTTAGGGAAACTCCAGAGCCCAGTTCCTGATGGACAGAACATGTCCAACATGTGCGAGAATAACTGATGCAGATGAATCTGTGGCAGCTGACTGGCTTGTGTGCATGCATGTATGTGCGTGTGAGCATGTCTGCATGCGTGCGTGCGTGTGTGCGTGCGTGCGTGTGTGTCTTTGTGTGTGTGTGTTGTTTGTGGTGTGTGTGTGTGTATTGTGTGTGTTCTGTCATCTTCAAAATAACACAACTGAACAATCTTGTGGCTCGAAATGACAGAATGAGTTATTTCTGTGACAGGTTAACTTCTATAGGAGTACATTAACCAATTACATACAAACAATGGTACACAAATAATTGAATTCCTTTTTTAAAGTGCAAAACTTATATAGTAACAAACCTGTGCAATGTCCAAAGCATCCAAGCGATACACCTGCTCCCTGCAAATGACAAAAGACACATTTGTAAGAAGGACTGTGCTGAAACATATACAACAAATATGGCTGTATGTGTGTTTATAGAACCAAACTAATTGTGCATGTTTACTTTTAAGTGAGCTTAAGGGCCATTCTCAAAAGGTCTGACAGTTGGTACTGGAAATGCATTTTGTTCATGTTTTTCGATTTACATTTGACTTGGTAGCTATAACATATAACACTCTGAAGATGGAATTGTCAAAATATTTTCAGTTAAATATGAGACTTCACCAACTCGCAGCTATATAATTACAAAATACAATTATTTGATTATACTGCTTTTGTCTTGGCAGATAATTACAAAATACAATTATCTGATTATACTGCTTTTGTCTGGGCAAAGCTTAGTATTGGGCATAACAATAATCATCATAGTTTGGTATCGTGCGGTAACAATCATACGAACATTTGTAGCAACAACTGTATGTTTGCAATGCAAGTATTTATTACTTTACACATATACTACACAAACATGTTTTCCCAAATGTTGATTAATATACATTTGGAAATAGTTTCGTTATAGCTTGGTATTAGGTGTACATTTTTTTAGTAAAATGCTCCCATTTGTATGGAACGTGTTTTATTGAAATATGACGACAATTCAGTAATCTAGTAAACATTATTATTTACTCATCTATAAACATAGAATTAGTTATGTTCATTATTTTGGCCTCAGTTGTCACTACTACAGCTTAGTACTGGGTGTAACCAGTTAAAGCAATTTTTTTAAATAGCAAAAAATTAAGCTCTACAAACATTATAATGACTCTTACGAAAACATTATTTCCATAAATAAACTGATTATATATACAGGCTGTATATATATATATATATATATATATATATATATATATATATATATATATATATATATATATATATATATATATATATATATATATATATATGTATATATGGCTACCAGAACGATATCAATGGTTAATTCATTTGGAATGCTGTCATTCGGGCGTCACAAAAAGTGCCTACTGTATCAGCAAATCACGATTTGATTTTTGATAGCTTGTCTTACATTAGTAATGTGAAAATGTTAAATTCTCATTATTTTGTATTTTTAAAGAGGAATTATAAGTAAAATAAAAAAGGAATACATATTTTGGATGTTTCTGGCTATTCTAGTAGGAATTAGTATATATTCTTTTGAGATACAACAGGAAATGTATACATACACCCCCTGAAAGAACTCATCAAAATGAATCCAACGATGTATATAATTTACGTGTGAAGTAACAAATAAGAAGTTATACTGCGCGGAAAATTTAAAACGAAGTGTCAACATTTTTTGGAGAATGGCCCTTAAATTTGTTGACAATATTTTGTGCCTTGCCATGCTGTTACATAGCAACCATCTGCGATATTATCAGGATGCAAATGTAACTTCATCCATCTAAACGGGAAACAAGAGGCCACAACCTGTGCTATCACATCCCCTACAGCAGGACTGATGGGTTTTTTAAAGCACCCCATCTTCCCAGCTTACGGAAGCAGCTGCCGGAGTGAACAGTCTCAACATCCCCAACTCTAGACAAGGCAAGGCTGGTCACTTGGGATATTCAGGCACTGAGCATTTTTCCTGTTTTAGCCAGTGCTAAATTTTATCTGGATCTTCTCCAGCAGGTCTTTATTTACGCAGGATAAAACATTTGCCAGTCACAGATTTTGTGGTAGACATGTGCACATCAACTCATATACATATACAAGGCAGTTGAAATGTGGATTATGACCTGAAATATACTACATGTGACACTCATTTTCACAGCATAATTGACAATACTGATGATTTTTGAAGATCTTCTTTGTTTCTTATTTGCTACCTATCCAGTGATATTTTTTTTAAAGTTTGACCCATCCAAACGATGGGTGGACAGGTTTCTACATACAGTGTATGTTAACCTATTTTATTATTTTAACCTGGACCACATCAACATTGTATGTTATAACCAAAGGGTGACATAGAGGGATTTATGCCATTATATGTATAACAAATACAACTGTCAAGACTTTGCATTGCACAAACATACAATAGGCCCATTGCATAATACACATGAATGATTGCAGTTGGCAACAATGCTGAGGGATATGCCAAGTTTATAATGACACTCTAGACTGCTTCAGGTACTGGCTTCAAAGTACTCAGCAACATGATTCAAATGGCCTCAGGCCATGTTTATAATAGTTATGTCTGGATGATTGTGAGTTGAACACAACGCGTCTCGTTCTAATGGTAACCATTGTATATGATGATATAATGTTATTATATGTGATTGTAGTGTTTAATTTTGCATGCTTATGTTAAACCCCTTGTGGATAACCATTGCATAAGATTTATGACTGAATGACTGACTGTGTAGGGTTGTGATGCAATTAACCCTGTAGCCATGTATATATGACTGATGTGTACTAGTCGTGACTAGCTGAATCTGTATGGTTCTGATGCAGACTTTTATATACACAGAAGCCAGCTGAGATGTCGATTATGATGTGAATAACTACAAACACATATGCAACACCCATTTTCAAAGCATGTGTTCTGATGCTATGATTGTAACCATGTAACCACTGATAATTGTGTGACCAGATGAAGATGTATTGTCTGGATACGTCGCCACACACCATGTGTATGGCAGACGTGTAGTGTTTTACTGGATAAATTGGGTTTGTGTTAGTCTACTTAATACTCACATTGCGCCCACATAGAGGTATTGTGCATCTGTGTCAAAGACGAGGTGACGATAGTAGCCATTCTTCCCGTCCTTGAATGATTTTGTATCTAGAATGAAGACAAGATCCACATTACAACTGCCATGGACTGATAACTAACACGGTTACATTGATTGGTGCAGACTGAACAGCACACTCTACAAAACAACCAGAATTAAAAAACAGAGAAAGACTCAATTATCTCAGAGATGTGAATGCAAAAATATTTTGGCTTTCTATATTCAAATAGTCACACGGTTACGGGTAATTAGTGTGTACAAACATGGTATCCAGTGTTCACCCTGTAAAGCGGTAACTGAAAATGAAATCTTATTTACAGTTAAAAACTTGTCAAGCATATCAAAAGAAAGTGCAATGTATGTGTCTGTAATTTTTAAGGAAATATAAAACAAACATATTCACCATTATAAGTAATAAAAAACATGGATAGTTTAACAAAATCACATTTGCAATAATCATTGTTTATTACCACATAAATGGGATATCTTGCAATGTATGTGTCTGCAATTTTTAAGGAAATATAAAACAAATATATTAACCATTATAAAAAATAAAAAAACATGGATAGTTAAAAAAATCACAGTTGCAATAATCATTGTTTATTACCACATAAATGGGGTATCTTGCAGAAAAAAGTTAAATATATTTCGTCTTACAGGACTCAATATATGTTTTTGGCAGAACATTTTGAAATAACTGTACAAATTGCAAAATAATATAACAAAGGACATACTCTTTCATAGTTTAATTATAAATTACAATGCACAGTACATGTTGTAAAAGTGTGAGTTTGAAATCTGTAAACGATTTTGCTTCAGTGTCTTCATGACAAATATCACACAGCCTGCAATACCAAGTGTGGCTGGGAAAACAGCCTGCTCCCTCCCATGCCTAATTATCCCTAATTGCCCCCACTAATACATGTTCCCAGGGGTACAGATGCTGCCAGGGAGGAGACCTGACAGGGAGGAATGTGAGGGAGGGGAGAGGGTTCACTCACAGGTAGAGGGAGGGGGTTCACTCACAGGTAGAGGGTTCGTTCACAGGTAGGGGGAGGGGGTTCACTCACAGGTAGAGGGAGGGGGTTCACTCACAGGTAGAGGGAGAGGGTTCACTCACAGGTAGAGGGAGGGGGTTCACTCACAGGTAGAGGGAGGGGGAGAGGGTTCACTCACAGGTAGAGGGTTCACTCACAGGTAGAGGAAGGGGGAGAGGGTTCACTCACAGGTAGAGGGAGGGGGTTCACTCACAGGTAGAGGGTTCACTCACAGGTAGAGGGAGGGGGAGAGGGTTCACTCACAGGTAGAGGGAGGGGGTTCACTCACAGGTAGAGGGAGGGGGTTCACTCACAGGTAGAGGGAGGGGGTTCACTCACAGGTAGAGGGTTCACTCACAGGTAGAGGGAGGGGGTTCACTCACAGGTAGAGGGAGGGGGAGAGGGTTCACTCACAGGTAGAGGGAGGGGGAGAGGGTTCACTCACAGGTAGAGGGAGGGGGTTCACTCACAGGTAGAGGGAGGGGGTTCACTCACAGGTAGAGGGAGGGGGTTCACTCACAGGTAGAGGGTTCACTCACAGGTAGAGGGTTCACTCACAGGTAGAGGGTTCACTCACAGGTAGAGGGAGGGGGAGAGGGTTCACTCACAGGTAGAGGGTTCACTCACAGGTAGAGGAAGGGGGAGAGGGTTCACTCACAGGTAGAGGGAGGGGGTTCACTCACAGGTAGAGGGTTCACTCACAGGTAGAGGGAGGGGGAGAGGGTTCACTCACAGGTAGAGGGAGGGGGTTCACTCACAGGTAGAGGGAGGGGGTTCACTCACAGGTAGAGGGTTCACTCACAGGTAGAGGGTTCACTCACAGGTAGAGGGTTCACTCACAGGTAGAGGGTGGGTTCACTCACAGGTAGAGGGTTCACTCACAGGTAGAGAGAGACGGAGGGGGTTCACTCACAGGTAGAGGGTGGGTTCACTCACAGGTAGAGGGTTCACTCACAGGTAGAGAGAGACGGAGGGGGTTCACTCACAGGTAGAGGGTTCACTCACAGGTAGAGAGAGACGGAGGGGGTTCACTCACAGGGAGAGGGTTCACTCACAGGTAGAGGGAGAGGGATCACAATGTTCTTCTAATACGTAACAATGTGATTACAATTGTTATTGTGCTGAATTTTGCAATTTTGTTAATGGCTATATCTTATATTTACATAAGACGTTTTGATTCCAGTATGTAAACAAGTGTGACAACTATAATAGATTATTTGGGATAAACTTACATAAAAAGTTAACAACTTCCTGTTTGCTCCTTCAAACATTGTGTGTACACATATATAATTTATATTTCTGTATATTCTTTCAATGTTTTGAATAAAGGAACTACTACGAATAACAACAAAATGAGCCAATCACTGCCTGTTGCCCTTTACCTCATAACTGAGTATAGCTAGCCCATACATTGTAACTGAGTAGACCTATACCTCATGACAAAGAAACCCTTCACCTAATGACTGAGTATAGCCTATACGTTATAACTGTGTATCTCTATATACCTCATGACTGAGTAGCCACATACCTCATATTATAGCCCTACACCTCATAACAGAGTAGCTCTATACCTCATTACTGAGTACCCCTACACATCATGACGGAATAGCCACACACCTTGAGCATATTATAACTGAGTAGCCATACACCTTGTAACTAAGAATAGCCCTAAACCTCATAACTGAGTAGCCCTTACACCTCATAATGGAGTAGCTCTATACCTCATTAATGAGTATCCATATACATCATGATGGAATAGCCACACACCTCATATTATAACCAAGTTGCCCTACACTTCAAAACTGAGTAGCTCTACACCTCACATGTCATAACTGAGTAGCCCTACACCTTACATGTCATAACTGAGTAGCCCTACACCTCACATGTCATAACTGAGTAGCCCTGCACCTTACATGTCATAACTGAGTAGCTCTACACCTCACATGTCATAACTGAGTAGCCCTACACCTTACATGTCATAACTGATTAGACCTACACCGCACATGTCATAACTGAGTAGCTCTACACCTCACATGTCATAACTGAGTAGCCCTACACCTTACATGTCATAACTTAATCTCCCTGTAGGGAGATTCTGACACTTCATGACTGCGTCCCCAACTCCACATTACTGTAGTTTATCATCCTTCCCTCCATCCCTGCACACTCTCTGTGGGATGTTGCTCTTGCTGTGGCATATTGAATGAACCTGCTATTTTTAGTGTTTCATTAAACAGACACATCTTTCCAACTTCCTTCCCACAACCTGTGCACTGGGCTGCTTGTGAACTGACAGAAGAGACTGCTGCGTTGATGTTCACAAGTAATTCATCTTGCTCATGAACCAACCTCCACATCCAGTCAGTGTGTCAGGCTTGAAAGGAGCATGCAAAGTGGGGTGAACAGAAGTTACAGAACTGCTTTGCATTGAAACACTTGAAACCCAGCACCTCACAAGAAAGGATGTAGCCAAGAAATGAACCAGAATCAAGAGTCTGGCATTGGCGAGTTTGTTGTGTGTGAAGGTCTGTATATGCTATAGACTGCATGTTGTTAGGCATGTTGGTACTTGGTACAGAGACTGACAAGGAGCCAGACACTAGAGTCTTCAACATCCCCCATACAGCAGGCTGGCCACTGTGTAACCCCCACTGCCCCTCCAGGCTGCCCCTCCATCCATCACCCTCACCAAGTATGTCAATTGCCATACTTGTTTCAATTAGCAGCTGCTTCTTACTTAGTGTTGTGCCAATTAGCAAGGTACAGGCTGAGCAATGAGAGACTGTGTGTTTGTGTATGTGTGTGGAACATCTCCAGGCTCATCAATCAGTGCACAGGCCACAATTGGCTTTAATTACACACACTCACACACACACCATGCACTCACACACACCATGCACTCACACACACCATGCACTCACACACACCATGCACTCACACACACACACCATGCACTCACACCATGCACTCACACACACACACACACACACACACACACACACACACACACACACACACACACACTCACTCACTCACTCACTCACTCACTCACTCACTCACTCACTCACACACACACACACACACACACTCACTCACTCACTCACTCACACACACACACACACACACACACACACACCAGCACCACACAAACACATGTATGAAACACACACACAAACACACACACACACCTGTACACCTGAACAACACACACACACTCACACGCATGCACACACGCACGCATGCACACACACACATGCACGCACGCACCAGCATGTGTTTTATCAACCCACCCATGGCCTAAGTTGCAGCGACAGATTTCAGGATGTTCTTTATCAACTATAGCCCTTGGACTTAATTACAGGGAAGAGTTACGGGTGCTTTTATCATGCCTAGTCCCATTAAACACTTCATTCACACTGGAAGTACAATTGCTCACCTTTCCCTTTCACATCCATGATAACATCTCCAGTGTGAAATAACATACAGTTTAAAAGGCAATAGATACACTCTTCATAACATTATCTGATAGAGACAGAATTCCTTGGTTTGTTTCTATCTTTATTTGTTCCACCTGGTCACATTTACAAGTCCACAACTTCATGTAATATTGAAATGGCCAATTTGATAAAAAGAAAAAATCTGTAACAAGTGATCTTAGGAAAGAGTTAGTTTTTTATTCATGGTGCCACTTGAAATCCCATAGAAATATGGAAGTATGAATATAGGCTTTTCGTTACAACTCGTCCCTGATTTAATTTAAGAAATCAAATGAGAACAGCCAGTAGAAAAATATCTCCTTACATGTAAAATTGAACGTGATTTTATTGATCGTAACTTCCGAAAACAGTTCCTATTATTTTAGCTAGGAAATTCCAGCCAGCCACATCATTACCATGTGGTGGCAAAAAAACCTGTCAACTGTGATGCATACGAATGTTTATTGTCCTTCTAAACACGTGGACCGTGGCAAGCACAAGCATGTCAGCCAGGTCTTCCTGTTCAATGGTATGCTAAGTATGCATATATTACAATCTACCGGCAGTGCCAATTAAAGGGGGTGTTTATCAAACTACACATGTAACTTTTCCTGGTATACACATTGTAAAGTGTGACACCATGCACTAGATATAAACTACTTAACTTGCTCAAATTAACTTCCTTTATGGTGGAGTACGACAGGGAGATATCATATCGCCCAAGCTGTTTACGACAGCACTCAAAAGCATATTCCAACTACTGACTTGGGTCTTGGGAAACCAGTGGTTTGAAGATAGATGGCGAATATCTTAATCATCTTCGCTTCATCGCGACGACATACTCATATCCGCTAATACACCACACGAGCTACAAATGCTACAGGAATTAGTTGATGAAAGTGAAATGAAAAGTAGGGCCTGAAGATGAACAATTCAAAGACAAAGGTGATGATGGAGAACGACTCACAAATATATGTCAACAACACTCAGATCGTGAACGTTGAAAGCTACATCTGCCTGGGAAAGAGATACAGCACCAGGGACAAAAACCAAGACAAGGAGATTCAAGAAGAATCATGGCTGGATGGACAGCATTCGCCAAGCACCGCGACATCTTCAAGGGTAACATTGGGATATGCTTGAAGACACAACTCTACAACTCATGCATATTTCCAGCAATGGTATACGGCGCGGAAACATAGGCACTCACCACCCAAGCAAAGAACAAGTTAGCAGCCGAACAAACAAAGATGGAAAGAAGTATGTTAAACATCACATACCGGGGCAGGTTATGGGCCAGAATTTTTCATTGGTTCAATTTAGTCCATTTGAACTAACACAATAATGCCTTTGAAGTATACTAGACATCATGGTTCGCAGGTTTTTTCCAGCATGTAAAAAATGACTAGCAAAAATAGGTATTTATTATAAAATCGGTAAGAACAGGATTATATAAGATTTCTTAAATGTTGCTGCATCAAATCAATGTACAGTTGTTTCATGATTGCCTTTAATGGTAAGTCCAAGTCAAGCTATTAAAGATCAAGATTAAACATTTTGAAAATGGCTCATTTTACATCTGTGATATATTCATGAACTGACTGAAAATTGGAGGGCTTGATAGATTAAACAAAATATTACTTCGTGTATGCATATCAACATGTTGTAACTTATACAACCAAAAAGGAAGTATGTAAACGTATATACTATTTACAGTAACAGGACGCACACATTAATTAATTACACCACACTGTCCTGTCACCACAGCCTGCTAGGTGCATGTGTTTAGAAAACAACACAGCCATTAAACCAGTTGAAGAAATACAACTGAACATTAAAACAATCTTCAGCAGGTTAGGAAAATATATGTAAATGGACTACTTTACTTTAGAAAAAATATTTTCTCCTTGTCCAGTGTAGATGCCTACAGTTATTTTCATATTTTATTTAAATTGTTATCTTGCATATTCCTGAATAAAGTTATATTGGATATTTATGATGAAATCATGTTTGGGTGAACTGGAACAATAAACTCTGTAGACATGACAAAGACCGTCCTGAACACCTTCCTAATCAGGGTATCTCTGGTAGTGCACAGTTGCCAGTGTCGAGTAACAAGAATTGGTTGAGGTTTGCTTACTGCCATACAAAGCATTTATAATCATAGGATGTGACACAGAAACCTTATTCATGTGGGGTGGTGTATGACTGTACAGCTGGCATTCAGGGTTCAGACGTCTTTGTTTGGTTAACAATTAGGTGAAAAGTATAGGGGACGGGTCTTAGTGAGAACTACCATTTTGTGGACAAGGTACAGATTTGTCTGGTGGGTTGACTAAACAGGAGCCAATTTAAATAAAATACAAATTTGTCGGCTTAGTCTTGATATAGTACTCAGCAAAAACCTGGTGTGATATTGTGCCGGGATGATTACACCCACAATCCTGTTTCTTATGTGTATGTGCGAACTAGTTAGTAGTTACACAATTTAGAAGGCTGCTTGTTCCATAACACATTCCTTAAAGTTGATGATGGAACAAGTCCACTGACTTTGCTGAGACAACTTATTCTGGTAGAGAGTTCCAAACTACAATAGCAGTGTTTTCTCTGCTCCCTGGCATAGAATAAATGAGGCAGACTGGGCTCACTGATTGTATAAACCGCCTCACCAAATATATGCAGAAATCACTGTCTTGTTGCTATTTTGCATGATGCTTTTTCTTTTCTTTTGGGATGCATTCAATGTTTGAATGTGGTAGTAGCAGCATATGTTAGACTTCTAAAGTTGCTCAGAGTGAGTTAGGAAGCACAATGCTATTGGACAACGTGAATGATGTCACGTATTGGCTGTCCAATCACATCATATTCTGGGCGTTAAACCCTGTTTTTGTCACCAGGGGACACCCTGTGGAGTCTCGACACACTAGAGAACATGTAACATGCGTGCGTGCATGCGCACACGCATATATGAGAATGTGTGTAATAGTGCTAAACAGAATTGGGCAACATGCAATGTACAACTGAGTTCATATTTAGCGTAAATAGACTGGATAGAAAAATGTACTTACTGGTTGGTGTAAAGGTTGTTGGATCATCTGCGAAGCAACCATATGTGATAAAGAGAAGGGTCAGCGTCAGCATTGCTGACAGTGATGTTGACAATGGCAGCAGCATTCTTCTCTCTTCACTCGGTAGATAAGTTTCTGTAACATTTGAAATGATAGCATAGAGATAATCTTAGCATCAACGGTGGTTCCTAAATTGTAACCTGCCATTCCAAAATGAGACCTTCACACTGATGTTCATCATGGGTTATGAGCCAAAATGCTACCGCAGTGAATTATTCCTAAAAATGAGTTGCCATCGTGGAACGATCCAGAATAGACTACCCTTTCATGTGTTAATAACTAAACAGCCCAATCACAACCAATCATGAGTGAAAACTGTTAAAGTTTTTTCTTCTCGAAAACATGCCTTTCGCAATTTCAACATTCAAATTGTAGATTTTTTAAAGAAATGTCACATTTTTGGCACCACCATAAAACACATAAAAGTGGCACACCGAATTAACGATGACAACAGCACAATTAATTTTATGATTTTTTTTATTTGATTTTTGTATTTGACAAGTAAATAGACAGGTAGCTATAGCTACAAACATTTCAAACTAAATTAAAAGACTACACAAACTATGGAAAATGGGCTTCCTTCCTTGTTTTTCAATGATGACAATGTGCACAAAGTGATTTAGACACATTTAGCCATGCTAATGTCAAAAATGTACAACAATGTATAGTTAGTACAGATTTAAAATGAAATAATAATGTGACTTTATTTCTTCTGATTCTAATAAAAAGTTGATCATTAATTT
The DNA here is from genome assembly GCA_964017155.1 of Oasisia sp. SBJ-2009. Taxonomy (NCBI): domain Eukaryota; kingdom Metazoa; phylum Annelida; class Polychaeta; order Sabellida; family Siboglinidae; genus Oasisia; species Oasisia sp. SBJ-2009. Next base: position 5,473,563 of record OZ024866.1, on the reverse strand, counting down.
ATGTGACACTCTCCTGACTTTATTTCCGTTCTTCCTCGGACTATACTCTCGTTTACCCCGTTTGGTTCCCACTTCCCAATGATGCTCCCTGGGTAGTTAAAGGGAGGATGCCAGCTTCTCTCCCCAGAATTGGCCAAGCAGTAATTTTTAGCAGGAAGTCTGCTGTCTAGAACGTGGGAAAGTTAAACATCAAAGAGTGTTGCGGTTAAATCTGCAATCTATTTTGTTTTGAAACTGGATGTTTTGTTTACCATTTTAACGTTGCTCTGAGCTTAATACAGTAACTAAACACAAATGGGCAGGCAGTGAACCTTCAACATGCATGTTGTCATAAGAACGTAATAATAAATAAAACCTAGGAGCTGACACTCTCGCATTAATGTCGTATGACAGGAGTCACTCACCAAACAGTGTCCACTATCCAGGTATGTATGTTGCCTTCTGGTAATCACAGGTACTGATGTTCATGTGTGATGCCACAATGGTTGAGTAATGAGCTAGCCAAGGGCAGGGTAGACCACACAGGTGCCAACTACAGTAGTGTCAGTCCAACCTGTGACCACACATAGACACCCAGCTAGAGTGAGTGTGACAACTCGTAAATCACCTGTGATGGCTGAGCCTGCAGGTCTGTTGTGCTTGCTGCTGCCAGCTGTGCTTGTGTTGCCACGGTGACAGGCTCCCACAACAGTCTGCAGCAGATGCAACATTAAACAATTAGTCAACCACAAACACAAACATTCAGTTCGATGACTGCTGACTGCATAGCCACTGGAAGCCTAACCCTGCCCATAACTGACTATAACCATTTTCTGCCTAACTCTAACCCTAACAATGTACAGAGTGTACCAAATTACCAATAAATGTCATGAGCGATCAACAAAACATAGATTGTAACCATTCATTTTCATCATTGGATTGATTCCACAGACTACACTTAGCATTATGTCAGACTGCTTGGAAAAATAATATGAATACAACCTAAGTATCAATGTTACCCTTTACCTATCTGAGATAAGTAGAATATCAAACGCCAGCATAGACTAGAGAACCAACCATGCAGGCAGAAACAACCATGCACACAGCCAGACAATCCCAAATGTTTCATACTAACAAATGTAAATAAATCCATATGCACCATTGGCATCTGTGCACACAATAATATAAATTAGAGGGAAGGCTGGAAAGTGAAATGTACACCTCCACTCTAAACCCCAGTAGCCAGAACAGAAGGACATTCACTGCAAGGAAATAATCAATGCCAAGGTCTGTGGCTGACATTTGAGGTGACATTATGCAACCAAAGCCAAAAATAAACACACAAATGTAGTAAATAATTTATGTTTTCGTTGCACAGAAATGGACAGACTAGAGCTCTGATCTCAATTTATAGGTCGGTCTATCGTGCTCTCTATAACACAAGTAGTGGCTTTTTCCCACATAAATGCTGCCTGATGAAAGTAACTCAAAATGTATTTTTATTTACAGTTGCCTTTGACAGTGCTTTGATAATTCATATCTGCGTGCATTTGTGCAATACAGTTTAATTCATATGAATGTACACTATCTGAATCCTGTAAACACAACATATCTACACAATGGGTACTGAGATCATTCAACAACAGAACAAGATCACAGAACCTGACACAAACAGCTAGTGGTAGTGCTATGATCATTTGTTCCAAGTTCAAGCTCACAAAAAACAGAGTATAAATTATTTGAACAATGATAAACAGACTGTCATTGTGCTAGCCACATGACTTCATTGAACTTTGTATGCCCTGATAATTACAAGGATAGACATGACAATGAACTCATTCTGGTGCGATCTTACAATGCTGTTACCTAAATAAAAATACTCACAAGGTGGTGCCAACAGCTTTATTACCCTCTTTTGTGTTTTAAAACATGAAGGATTATTTTCCATTAAAACATTGATTAAGTAAAAAATGTAAGTTCTTATATAGGTCAGTATCCAATCCTCAGGATTGCTCAAAGTGCTTTACACAAGAGGTATATCTGGCAAACCTGTTCAATCGCGCACCAAGTGCCATCATCTCAGCTTCTCTGGGAAGCATCCAGCCACATGGCAGTTTATGTGTAAAGATTATACGTACATAAATATCCAGCACTATCAATAGTCAGGTACTCATTCATGCAGCTGAATGAACTGAAGCAATGCAGACAATAAATTTGCTCAAGGTTTGACACTACAGCACAGGATTTGAACCTGGATTGTCTGAGTTGAGAGTGTAAAGCTGCTGATATAAGTATTAATGAGAATAAAGAGTATTTTAAATACACTGAACAAGATGTTATTTTAATGTTAGTTTTTCTTTTGACTTCACTTCCTACATTAATCTGAATCTCAATGTAACCTGAAATAGTTTGTTTCCCCTTGCTGCCCCCTGGACTGTCACTGTTAATGGCTGACTATAACACTTAATTATAGCACTTACATTCATGGAAAAAAATGCTATACCAGGAAGTAGCAACAAGGAGAGGGTAGAAAGTAGCCATCAGGGGAAAATACCTCTGCTACACACACACATGCTCACCCCACTACTCTGTTGAGACGACAATCTCACATTCTGTTTGTGTTTTCTAAATCATGGGTTGTAACTCTGCCCGCTGAGTAGCATTACAGAATGTCAACATAATACATACTGATTGTGTCATGTCAGTAAACATTAAGTCTCATGTGTGTCACACACTGTGTTCTGTGTGTTACACATACATACACTCATAGGTTTCCATTGTTAAAATTCAGAATGACCTCACTGCTCAGTCATAGTGAACACTCAGCAGGACGAGTTCATCACAAACAAATAATTAGTTAATAACACTATAATTAGTTCTAATTGATCATTACAGGGTCTACTTCATATGCGCAGTGTATTGCCCACCACTAGCCGTGCTGTCAGGTACTATGGTCTACATCAACACCTCACATATTTCAAGCTAAAGTTAAAATCTGGTAAATTCACAAAGCTAGATCATGATGAGTGTTTCAGCAATTCACAGTTTCTCATTGTCTCTCACATACCAAGCACTGGCAAAATGCCAAGCACTTGTCTTGTGTATGTAATTGGATAGGATGTGTCTTTCTAATGAGACCAGGAAACTAAACTACATAGTTAATCAGACTCAGCCAGCCCTGAACATTTGGTAACTCAAATCCCACAAGTTGCTGGCCACCGTGGTAATGAATTCCACCAGTGTAAACGGATGTCCGTTAACTGAATAAACACATGCAAGGACCCCATATATTGTCTTCACATGTATGTAAATTTATCTACATGTAGTTGTGTTAAATAAATAAACATTACATAAATAAACACTCCACCATTACAAGGAGGTTGTGTTACTTGGGAGTCAATCAAACCAGTGGTCCTACCTGATGTGTATGGCTGACAGTGTCTTGGTAAAAATACTCTCTACTAGAGATTGTGGGCCCATAGGTGACTAACGTGACCTACATAAGACCAGCATATACACAATGCTGGCTGGTGCAGATACACAAAAGAATCACTCAAGTGTTTCATCTCTGTATGCAGTATCTCCATATTGGGGGACCCTCTCAAAACGTGGACAATCATTGCGTTTAGGGATGCACTCAAATGTACAGTTGAATGAGCATTGTATCCAGCAAACAAGGAACCATTTCTGAACCAGTTGTCACGTGTCATACTGGTTCATAATTCGTACCGCTCCACCAGTACGTGTTTTCATATATATATATATATATATATATATATATATATATATATGTATTCACGTGAATACACATGTTCTGCCTGTTGTCATGAGTTTTGAACGAGTTTGACACGAATTGTACTGGGTCAGAACTGGTGCAGTTTCACTGGTACGTGTCATCACGTGAAAAACTCTTGATTTCAAGGTAAACTCGTGTCGACACATCAAATTTGTTGTGAATCCTGTGAATTCATGTACAGAAACACGAGAATTGAGCCAGTTATACTCATGAAATCACTCACATACAGAACATGTGAAATCACGGGTCTTTGTTTGCTAGGTAACACCAGTTTCAGCTGATTAGGTGGTGGTGATTGATAATGGTCACATTTCAAAGTAGGGCTTTTTGTCATGTTCAAATTTTAATGGAAAATTATATGTTAAAAAGACTTTTGTTTATATTTCTTCAATTTGGCATCACAAAAATTATATTAAATTTGCCCGAATCAAAAGATCTATCATGCAACAAAATAAAAAATAACTTTGCTGAGGTTGAATATATTTTTGAATATCTAGATAATTGACAACAGAAATGAAATTGTCACAGGAACAAACGTAATTTCAATGTACAGTAGTAATTTGAATACAAAGTTCTGCCCTTGGAATGTTAATGCCTGTTCTACAAATATACAGTCATATTATCACAGCCAGCAATACATCGTCTGAAGAGTTTGACCAACACAGACATAAATTCCTGCAAACCACTGACTGGCAAATCAGATGATGGATTTTTGGGTGAAACAGCAGACATGACCTCCAACAACCTGCCTTGCACATGTATGCCATGTATCAGACCTGTAGATCCTTACAGTTAGATCAGCCAAGATATATGTCTAGTTGTCTACTGGGATTACATTCCCTGTCATAGCCATTTTCTCAGAACAAAGGTTGCCAATAAAAATATATGTTGCTTCATAGTGATTTGGTCTAAGGGATTACAAAATAAATCATGGAAACAAGCTCCAAATCAGTAGGTTAGTATGTTAAAAAAAAGATTTTTGCATGGTCAAATTTGATGCATATTTAGATTGTACTGCAACAATAAACAACAATTTGTGGGGCAGGTGATTATTTGAATTAAAATATAAACCGTTGTATTCAATATTTGTCAACTGGCATTCAATAGATATTTAAACAGCTGGGTTTGGCTATAGAAATAGTCAAAAAAACATTTTCAAATTCATCTTCACATCGAAACTTTGTTTAACTCAGCACAGAAAGTATGTCAAATGCAAATCACATACAACATCCGACATTCAACGGAAATCCATATCTTACAATAACCAAACCTAGACAGACTATCTATATGTTCTCACTTTGACACATTTGTTGGCTTACATGTAGCATTCCGAGAAGTGCTAGATTAGAGCTGGATAAATCTGGAGTAAAAACTGCTTGTGCCATGTTGAGAATGAGATGCAGATGGAGACTGGCAGTGATGATGATTACAACATGGCCACAGGAACCTTACTGGCAGAACAACTTTCACAGCACAGTGGATTTCTAGCATTAATCACACATATTATGACATATGTAATTTTTGTGTGCAAATTGCATGCCTTCCACAGGACAATGTCTGGCTGACATGGTATGTTTATTTCTGAGAATGTTTTACCATTCATTTGTCATAAAAATATGATTACAAATTTATTTTATAATATTATAATAATTATACATTGCCAGTTTTTATTTCTTTTGTCACATGAAAGTTACTGAACTTAGTACACAAACCAAATGTTATTTGAGTCCTGGTGTTTATATATACTTAAATACACACACACATATATGGTTAAATGTTTAGGTAATTAGGCAATCAATTATGTGCATACCAATCTAGTGCACCATCCGAAGTTCTCATAGACGTAGTAAACCCTAATTTATCCCAGGCATAATCCAGGTTAAACTTGTAAAACCCAGGTTTAAATTGAGTTTAGCCCGCCATGTTGGACAGTTTACCCTGAGTTAAACCTCAAGTTGGTTTTGAACGACACTTGCTGGTTTCTCATTGGCCAAGTAACGCCCGTGCATTGAATGTGTAAACCAACCTTTAAACTTACATGCACCAACTGTGTTAGCATATGAATGGGCTGTTTGAAGTAAATTCAACAGTGTAAGTCTGAACATGTATTGATTTTCATTTCGCGCATCCTTGCAAGTCAGAGATGGTGACTATATACAATACCCCAAGTCAATATGCTATACAAAGTGCAGAAGTATAGATGGAAAGAGGCAACAGTCATGTTAAGGGCCCCCCATTCATCATCCTTTGGATGGGTAGAAATTTCTGTGGACGGTAAAACAGGAAATATGTAAGCATATAATTCTCTCTATATAGTCAATTATGTTTTGCAAATGGATGTTATGTATGAGTGTATGGAAGAAATATGGTACATATATTGTATATATTTATATAAAATACATCTGGACTGGCTTCATTGTATGTGAACAGACAGACCGGCGGATGGACGGACCGACAGACAGTGTCTACCACAACATTTTTGGACTGGCAAAAATGTTATCCTGCTTAAAGGCCTGATGCTGTATATCGGCCAAAAAGTAAAAACAGTAAAATTAACTTATTTTATCCTGAATATAATTCTAGTCATAGGTACCCTTTCTATCAGGAACATAATTCTAGTCGTAGTTTGCACTTGGTGCAGATATCCTGCGCTGTAGTGTTATGGAACTCCATTGGCTGGATAACACTGAATGATGTCACTATGTCACTAAATTCGTCATTGTGTCAAACTTGTCATCCTCTATCACGTGTCAATCTTCTAGTTATAACGGGCGTAAATGATTAGGGCCTTTTCGAAACGTTTTACCACATTTTTACGATGTGTATATCTTCGCGAAATGTCATTCTACATCGATCACTTTCGGTATAAAGAAGTCGGATATTTTTTTACAAATGGTGTTTTATATCAATTTAATGCCGCTAAGTTGACGTAAATAAGCCAATGTGGCAGGGCTTGAGAGGTGAGCCGCTAGCGCATCACAGACGCATCAGGACCACAAAGGTGATATGTCTTGCGTGTGCCAGTACAGAAAACAATTAGCAATACTTTATCAATTTAAACTTAAAACAAATAAATCTGCATTATACAAAATACAAATTAATGATACAGCCTTAGGTTTGGGGACATATATCCTTAAATCGCAAGACATAGTTTTTGGTACAGGTCTGGCAAAATGTACTTCTACAGGGACAAGTTAAAATAATTTGCATTCCTCATGTATCTGTGATGCGCTTACTGCTCACGCCCTGTGACATTGGCTTATTTGCGTGGACTCAGCGGCATTAAATTGCTCTCAAACACAATTTTTAAAAATCTGTCTTTGACTTTGTACAGGATGATGTCGATTGATGAACGGAGAATTATGACATTCCAAACACATCTAAAAAACTAATAATTTAGACCAGTTAACTGGAAGATTACAGATGAGTGACAGTACCACCTGAGGAAACTGAAGGTCTTCTTTTTCTAGATCATGCTGTAGCCCCAACTTCACAGTAATAATTAATATCCCACACTGCCACAGGCATGGCCGGTTTGTAGACCTGTACTAGCATTTTTCTGAGTAGGAATCCTTCATTCCATGTCCACAAACGCGCGCACCAGCTAGTTCTCACAGTTCATTCGATTACATCCACCATGTGGCACGGGTTACATGAAAATACAGCGAAAATATATAGGCACCATAATTCCCATAAATGATTGTAATGTTTCACAAAAAACCGCCACCCAACAGGTGCTGTTTCGGCGATGTGTTTTTTCATTTCTATGGCAGTTTAGCTGCGGCTAGGCCTAGAGTTAGTCGTCGTGTCGATGTCAACTGACAACTTGATTCTGGGGTTACATTACGCATATCCACAAAGTATTATTGGGTCATTAGAGTAAATGATTATCCATAAAATATATAAACTCAACACACCTTATATTTTCAGAACACTTCGCACCCAAATCACATATTTTCTGCACGTTGTGAGCGCATCTCTGACACCGAGCTCTCAGGCGTCGCTGGGCACGCGAATGTTGTTTTTCCTCCGACCCACTGGCGGAAATATCCGAATTCTTCCGATGTCGAAATTCATACCACCATATTCGCTAGGTAGCGCCACTAAACGGTAGCTGTTCTTTAGGAACATAATCACTTTTCATTTCCCTTAGCTTAGACAAGATACATAATAACATATAATTATTATAATATGTAACATTAGCAAAGGGTCTTATAGATTATTCTGTGAATCGTTTTCTATTTATTATTTTGTGCTATACAATTTCCGCAGAATTACACATAACTTTACCTGATCATAATAAAGTTATAATGAGGTCCCACAACTAGGGTCTGTGTGCCGTCTTTTACGTATTCTTGACGTGTGTAAAATGCGGCACTGTTTTCCAAACATTTTGTGGAACGCTTGTTTAAATCATCCTACAATCAGCTGTTGAACTCGCATGGCTCCGAAGCCTCACACATAACTAAATATGGATACAGTCTGACATGTCCGTCAATGTGAAGGTATAATATGTACATTAATGAACATTTACAGTCGATGAAACGTCGCGGGACGTTCGATTGAATTCAGTGCTAAGCCTAAGATGGCGTTGTTTTTGCTGTTCTGTCTATTGAACATACGGCATGCTGTTCTGTCTATTGATCACGCATACGGCACGCCAACATACAAACTCTCGCTCGCTACGCGCCTGCACGGTAAATAGCTAATTGAGGATGATTTAAACAAGCGTTCAGCAAAACATGCAAATAAATCCACGTTAGTCGCTGGAGGCGCTGAGACGCAACTACGGTCTCAGCGTATAAGCGCCTCTAGCGACTAACGTGGATTTGTGGAAGCCCATTATTATTCTACAGAATAGTCTACACAATTCTATAATAATTATATTATTATACTACAGTGAATGCGCGCATTACATTACTAACAAATATTTATTATTAATATGACCTGCCACTCACTCTAGCCTCTATCTTATTGAATAACATTATCCCTCTTCAGAGTGGTGGCTCCCCTAGTGGCTGGATGGCAAGTGCACCTAACATTGCATGTGCACTTTGGGCAGCTTGCGATTATTGCATAAATTGTATGTGATTTGGACCCTTTCGAGAGTATTGATATCTGGAAATTATTTTGAAAGCATACAGTATTGCATGCAATTATTTTCAAATTCTAAAACCTAATCCAGTAGCGGTCAGCACAAGTGTAAGATGTATGGCCATAGCAATGTATCTCTACATGAATAATTAATTTAAATTGATTAACTTATTAAACATACAAACATATTTGCTCTGCTCAGTACTGCAAAATATCAAATCATGCTGAAAAACTAATAAATAATAACAATAATAAACAAATTTGTTCATTAGTTACTATAGTTTTATCCAGGACAGGCGGCACGACATACCTGTCCATGCTCTTGCCTTAATTATCTTTCTCTCACGACCTCTCCTAGGCTTGACCTCACCTGACCCCTGGTACTTCTTACCTACTCCGAGTATGGTAGAAAGGTTCACATTCACCCTTCTGGCCATTTCCCTCCTAATAACCTCCTCCACACAGCAAGTGACCACTCGCCATTGTTTATGAAGACAAAAAGTTATGAAATTATTATAAACAGTTTTTTATTTAATTACTTTTTATAAGCCCAAGCAGAAAAGAGCATGTTTTCATTATAAAATTTTGATGGGCTTTTGCAACAATTTCCATGGAAAAAGTACATGTTTCCACCAATTCAACATCGATAGCTCCCTACCCCAAATTGCCCCATAGGAATCCAAATATCAAATATGCTAAGGTACCGTTATTGTGAGTTCAAGAAGTGTTACAGTAGAAAGACCGAATTCGTAGAAACATCCAAACATTTTAATGTCAATAACTGTATCTGATATAGATTCATTATGCAGTGTTTGCAAGAAATCACCACACAAACAAATGTTGTTCAAGTAAACCTAGTCAAAATTACATGAAAAATGGAAATTACCTCTTCTATGTATCATGACATTTCACAAGTTACCAGATTTAAAAATAAAAGTATTTTGGCAACTTTCACAAAACTACCTATTCCCCGTATTCTTTTATTAAATAAACATTTAAGTAAACAGTTTGTTGTGTTTCTTATTATAACTGCTTCATAATTATTTCCAAGGTTTGTAGCTTGTGTTTTTGAGGCTTGTGGGCTTTCCGTTTCAAATACTACAGTATGCTGCAAGATACGTTCATTTCTTACAACAAAAGGTATGGACTCTTACTGTTAAAAGTGAGATGGGCTTGGTCTAAAACTATACGCTCGTGCAGGCCACAAATGCATAGGCCTACATACACTACATACCTGCATATAAAAATCTTCATTCTAAATATATGGGGGAGGTTAAGCTACACCCTAATATTTTTGCTCACAAAAATCATTCAAGGTTTTAAAAAAAGGTCTTGCATTAAATGCTTGAAGTCCTAAGACTACAAAGACTTTGTGCCAACGAAAGTCATGAAATAATAGTCCAATCTAGTTTCAGTGTACCTAAAACTCTGTTGTATTGGCATATCATACGTTATAGTGAAACCCAGATCTAGACTCCTTGAAGTGAGTCTGAACTGAAACAGCCAAATAGTTTGAACTGAGGACATTTAATGTACATTATTTGGCAATTACACTTACATGTTTGGAACATTAAACAGAAATGCAAACACATTATAATTATGCTTTCACAATTGCACAACCCTGACAATAAAATCAATTGCATGATATGGATTACTAGAAAAATGTATAGCATTTGTAAACAATACATGTCAAATTACCTGTGTAATGAACTTTGATTTCTTAAACGATTCAGTTATCACACACTAATGCTCACATTTTTCTAACTGCTGTCTAGCAGCCATCAGAGCAATAAGACTGGCTTTCTTTCCAATCCGGGGCCCACGTTTCTTTGCCATCCCCAATGACGGCTTATTCCCACCACCAGACATCTTGCTAGCACTGCAATCTCCACCATTTGTCCCATTCCGTTCAGAATTTTGCTTTGATCCGCCTAAATCACAGACACTTTCTTTTCTACAACACTGAGTACCAGCAGAAGTGGAACACAATCTGTAACATGATTTTGACTGATCATTACTTTCGTTGTTACTAGTACGTGTGGGTTTCTTTGTTTCTGACCCATGTTTGACGCTACCGGAGAAAGCAGTGGCCCATTCAGGATCATCACTTCCAGGGGTTAGACCCTCAATGTCATCACTATAGTCAAGGTCGTCCTCACAGTAGGACACTTGTTTGCGACTTCGTCTCCGTGTTCCCACTCTTTTCTCGACAACAGTTTCACTTTCTTTTTTCGTCTTTTTTACCGTGGTTGAATTGTTGGACTCCATTTTGCTGACTGACACAACAGAATATTTCCTCTTCTTGCCAACCAATGTGCAACAATCTACATGCACATCCTCGATGTTGCGCTGGATCGGAACGTAACATGGCGTTGTGATGCAGTCAGCATCGACAGCCTGTGAAGCAGTTTTTGGTACCTTGACTTCACCGATTAACTGCACGTTCCTAACATTTTCTCCAACATCAGCAAGCTTTTTCCTGGCTGGAATGACAACCGTGGGATCAGTCAGTGATCTGGAGGGATCAGCAGGTAATTCATCAACTGCATTTTCATCTCTCCATGCGGCTTCAATCTCTTCGTCTTCAACATCGCCATTTTGGGAGATTATTTTCTTCCTTGGCATTGATTTGCGGTGTTTTTTCTTTGGCACTGAAGTATTGTCTGTTGTACTTTCCAAGCTGTCTTCGTTGGATGTTCTTGGCACAGCTGTGTGTGTAGGTGGCACTAGTAGGAAGCCTTCGTCATTCCTCTCAGCTGTAGAGTCTGTCTCCTCTGTGCCCAGGGCTGCAGCATCAGTTGCACTTACATGCTGGCCATGTTTCTCCTTGCAATGTCGATTCAGGTTTCCTAAACAGCAAAGAAAATAATAAATATTACAATAACAATGCATAGAAACATGACTGTGTCCAATTTTGCTTATACCACATTACTCCCTTTAGATTGACACTGCCAAGTAGTTGTGAAGCCCAGACAAAGGTGACACCATGCACCAAAAAACAATTTCAGCTGTCAACACAGGTTTTAAAATACTAACAATTGATCAACAGAAACACTTAGAGAATGTTGGTGGAAGCTAATTTGAATAAGTTTACGGTGTCATGCAGTAAGTGCTAGCACTGTAGTAGATTAGTGTCCGACAGTCTCCTGGAGCTATAATACATTCATAAGGTGTGCTGGAACTATGGTAGATTCATATGGTGTCTGGTAAGGCTGTCGGAGCTTGAGTCACTGTCCAATATGCAGCAGTGTGTAACATTTTGGCAGATATGCTGAAGGTGTCGGAGTTATAGCTACTTGTGTGTACATCCGGGTCTGGACCAATAGCCACAGCCTTTGCTATGACAGAGCATCAGTGATAGCCTAGGTGTCTCTAATACTGACCTTTCAAGGTGAATGAAGCACCACAACTACACACATGTGGCTTTGTGCCCTTGTGCATGTGAACGTGTCCATTCAGATTGTGTAGTCGACTGAACTGTTTGCCTGCAAGCAAAGTGTTGTATTATAAATGTTTATTTTATTAAAAAACATTTTTTGGTAAGTCCCTAAGCTGAAATTTCTACCTATCCAAATCAAACACAGAGATGGATGGATGGATCTCTGGATAAACATATATGCCAAAGATGCTTACATGACTACTGAGATGGCAGTTCACACTACAATCAAATGATGATGTATTTGTAAGATTTTATGGGTGTAAAAAGCTAAAAACTGTGTCGGATTTATTTCATCTCTTAGTCACTAGATGCAACCACGTAAACCGAATTCAACTGTTGTGCTGTATTCGCTGACCGGCTATGGCCGACCTGAGGAGATTTGGGGTGACTGTCAATGCCTGACTTGAGAGTGCTAATCGGTTAAATACAAATGCATTTAACCCCATGTCTGGATATTGGGTGAAAAGACCTGTTAAATGCACTAACCACATATGTGACACTCGTGTGGCTTCTTGCTTGAGTGTGTCACCAGGTGAGCCTTCAGCACCTGTGGCTGGGAGAAGTCTCGCCCACAGATGTTGCAGCGATACCGCCGCTGGTTCTGGTGGATCAGCTGATGGCGCTGTAGGTTGGCCTTCTGGTTGAATGAACGGTGGCAGGTGCCGCACTTGAATGGCTTCAGGCCAGTGTGGGTAAATTGATGTGCCCTTAAATGATGCTCCTGCAGAAGAAACAGTTCAAAAATGTCACAAAACTTGAAACTAAGACAGGTCTACACAAAAATTATGTGACAACGGAATTTAACCAAGATCAGTGCCAACAGGTAGCCATGACATTGTAGGAATCTGTTCCAACAATTTCAACATCAGTGAAGTGAAATTTTCCAAGATAAAAAAATCTGCTGTGGTATCAAGAGATACTGCTGTTAAAATTATTTGATGGAAAGGTATTTTAGAACAGGAAATTATAATGGACAAGATGACAAAATCATCCAAATGTCATCTATTTGATGATGGCATTTAAACCACAAAACAAAACTTAATATTAACCAATCTATACACAAACCACATATACATTTGGTATAAAACAAGGAGCTGTCTATTTCAAACTTGTAAATGAATAGACATTTAGAGCCAATTTCAATGTCTCAGTTCTATGTTGAGAAACATAATTTCTTAAACTTTAGAAGCCCATCTGCCCTACCTTCATGAAGTCCATGCCACATTCTGTACACATGTAGGGTCGCTTTCCTCCATGTTTGAGCATGTGATCCCGCAGCTGACTCGGGTATGTGAACACCTTCCCACAGACACCGCATGTGACATCGGACACGTCCTTGTGAACAGTTGCCTTGTGCTGTTTGAGTCGGCGCGTCGACTCAAACGTGTCGCCGCAGTCTTCGCACATGTTGCCCTTGCCGTGCTTGTGCTTATCATGATGTGCCTTCAACTCGCTCGGGTAGACGAACCCGCGGTCACACAAGGGACACACATGCGGCCGCCGTTCCATGTGCACGGCCATGTGACGCTTGACGTGACTCGCCTGGGAAAACGCCCGTCCACACACCTGGCAACTGTACGGCTTCACGTTGGTGTGGGTCAATGCGTGTGTCTGCAGATGACTCGTCTGTTTGAACAGTTTCCCACAGATCTGACAGCAGTGCGGCTTGATTCCGTTATGCCCGAAGATGTGCGTAACAAGGTTATGCTTCGAACTGTAGATCTTCGGACACATGAGACATTTCCAGCGGCGCTGTCCGTCGACGAGAATGCACTGGCTTTCTTCAATGTGCACGCTGATATCCGTGCTTTCAGATAGTGGTGAGAGTAACGAAATGTTGAAGAGTGACAGTGTCGTGTCGTGGACGGACTGACTGGGTGAAGAACTGCCATCATGGCCAGATGCCGACTGGGTGTCACTGGGGACAACTTCGGTGGAGCCGATGCCACTGCCATGGAGACCGAGCTCAGCTATATCCTGTGACCACAACCCGTCATTAATACTGTTGTCATTATTCCTCATCTGTCCTGGGTCACTGGAGCTATATAATGCAGGATTACCATCCAGCTGACTGGATGTACAGAATGTTTGTTCATTGTGAAGTTTGTCCATTCCTTGCGACTGGGAATCATCATTATCCACAGGTTCGGTGTCGTATCTCTGTTTTTCCTCATCTGTCAATGTATCCCTACGATTACAGTCATCTATCGCCACAGATTCTTGTGTTCCGTTTTCCGTATGTTTCACACTCACTGTTTCTCCACTCACATCTGACTTCTCAATTAACTCTCTCTCTGGCTTGCCTGTCAATGGACATGTTGACTGCCCTGTAGATTCTTTCGATTTGCAGTCGTACCATAATTGTGTTGAGAAACTGCATCCGTCCTTCCCAATGTGTGGTCTTTCTTCTGGAGTAGTATTTCCACATTGACCAGGCATGTCCTGCTGCCCTGTCTTGCCACTTTGTCCAGTTGCTTTACTCTCAGTCACTGTTATTCTCGGACTCTTGTCACAAGCCTCAGTTTTACTGTAATCAAATTCATCCGAGCCAATTAAGGTGGTCGTTGCCTTTGTAGAAGTTTGATCTGCCAATGAAGTGGTAACGACAGTTTCACTAACTCTGTCCTGGCTATCAGCATTTCTTTGAGCGTGACTGCTGGAAAGTTGTGTCAGTTGAGAAGCATTCCTGTCGTCTGCCATCATAAACTTACTGCTGTGTGCAACATGTGACATCATAGTGACATCAGAATACACTGGTGGTGTACTGCACATATCAGCCGACAGTGTCTGTAAATTTTTCGAAGATGACGCCACACCATTTGTGAAGGATCTTTCAAACTGTGACGGAAGATTCAGAAATTCGCTAACATTTATTGTAGATGTTACACGATTGGAAGGTGACGTTGATTTTTCATCACCAACGAGCATAGAGTTCTGACTTAAAGTTAGATTGTTGCTACACTGTGGCGACCGGACATGAAGTGACGGCAAAGTTGGAATCCATGGGACAGGGAGTGACATTTCTCTGTTTTCAAATGGTCTTGATGGCAATGATATAGAAAAATTGCCAGTTAGTGGGCTGATCAAAGGAGAGTGCATGTCTAGTTGTGATAGTGGAGCATCTTGTCTTGTGCAGGGTATTGTGTTCACATTCGCCGTCAGCATTGATGATGGATGAAGACCGACACTTGGCATTGCCCAACCAAGTGACATGCCATGTTGTGGTATGGTCCCTTGTGGAAAAGCTAAGGGAGACCTTCCAGGGTGCAGTCTTGGTGGATACATTCTTGTTGGTGTTTCAGCATCATAGGTAGCCTTTGACTTCAACTCTGTAAATGTCCCACCACTACCCGGTAAGTTATAGGAGAGTACTGATGCATAGCCTGATCGGCTTAGAATTGATGATGAGAGCAGTGATTCGCTGTTTGATTCAAAGTTTGTCATTATGCACGTGTTGGTGTCTGGAGTAATCAAGCTCTCGTCAAGTCCAAAACTCAGCTGTCCTCGTGATTCACTCGTAAATGGTAAGTCTCGGGGTAAGTTTTCCATCATGCCAAGCGTTTCGCCCTAAAATCAGTAAAGAATTTACATATTGATAATTCAGAATTTAAGAATACAACATGTGTTACCAATGCTAAACACAACTACTACAATGCTTATAAGTGCTGTGATAATGTGAATACAATAATGTGAATACGTAGTGTACGATCCAAAGAACAATATTCAACTAGTGGTCCAACTAAACGTTTATATATGTCAATTTTGCTTAATAAGTGTGTGATTAGCTTTTGATGAAATATATCTCATTCCATGAAAGATCAATACATATGGTAAACTGTGAATGTAAGACCTAAGTCATAGATAGCCTAGGGCTATAGGACCTATATAGGTCTATTGTATAGGCATTTTACATTAAATTCACAAGTCAACATCTAATAATGGAAAGACCGCAATGGAAATAAGTGCTTATACTTTTTGTATCATTCTTATATTTAATATACTTTGTATATATATATTTGTACAACCATTCTTTACATTTTATATTAAATAAAATCAATCAATCATCAATATACAGTTGTTTTCACTTTTTTAGTCGTGTAACTGTAATGTGGTTTAATGAAACTTTTAGTTCTTCCAAATGTGAGATTGACATTTTCTTGGATGAAATTTCATCTACCATTCCTGCTCCCTTACTTATTTTTAAAGTCAACTTCATGATCTTGGACTTGAGTTGATAGCATATGGACGTGATACTGGTAGTGGAATCTGGTTGAGTGATTCTCAGACTCACTCACTCACTCACTCAGACTCAGTCATTGCTGGATTATTACGTTTTTCTACAAATTATGTCAGATGTGTGAGACGTTTGACAGCTCTGAGTGGCCGTTTTCATTGTTGGGCCAGGATGGAACAGACTTATTACTCGCACAGTACTGCAAAAAATTACTAATTAAATGGCGCCTTGACAACATTTAACTTACAAAACGTATGTTTTTCTCAGAGCCTTCCGATGGTGCACTTGGTTCTGTCGACGTTCACTAGATGGCGACAACTTCTGTTACTCTCAACCTCTTTAACTAACGTAAATTGTAACTGTCACATCTGATCTTAATATAGAAATACGAATTTGTTATTATAATATAAACGTATCCGCTTGACAACGTTACATGAAAAATAATCTACCAGTACGTAATTATTGTGTTCGTTTATGTTGGTTCTAGATTACAAAACAAACATGGCGGACGAGGAGCAACATGATAACGTGGAAGGAGAAGAAAACATTTTGTATGATTTCACCGTTCAGGCTGAATGGCCGCAAGATCCTGAGACAGTTGTATGTTCCTTTTATATAGCATAACCAATCAACTTCTGCATTCACGTAGACCTGTCATCGTTAAAATGTTTACGGGGCTTGAAGTGTCTGGACGCTCTGCCTCTGGCAATGACACTGACAGCTGATGTCAGAGCCAGGGAGTCGGTGCCAGTGGTGATGGCGATGCTATTGCTAGCCAGCCTGGGCCGCGAAGCCGCGTAATGCCATCATTCTGCGTCCGCCGTTCGGTGCAAAATCTCAGCAACTTTTTACTTCAAATTTTGCATAGCTTAATTATCTTGTCCCAGTTAATTTGCGGTATACACCATAAATCTGAAATTTGGATGGAACATTCGGACCCAATTATTCTATACTATATGGAACTATGGACGGAGTATGGTCTTTGGACTCAGAGCCCCCCTAACTGTGGTCATGCCATTTTTACACATAAAAAATCTGGGCAATTTATTTACTTAACTGGCCTAAATTATTAGCTCAGCATCTTCAGGATAAACATTCCCGGTTTGAAACATATGTTGGAAAATTAGTGTCAGTAGGAGGAATCTAGTTAACTTTAGGCCATATCAGTAAAGAATTACTTAATTAAATCTATATATTGACTGAATCATTCTAACTGCACATCTGGGTCCACATAATGCTGAATTTCCATTGAAGTCCTGGTGTAAGAGACCATGCTGTAAGCCTGTATTTACTAGCCTGGCACACTGCCTACCATTGTAATTGTTAAAACAGCAATGGACAATAAAGATCAATTTCGATCAATGCTATAATATAAAGATATTTTCTTTTATCACTTACCCCTAATTTGTTGTGTATGTTTTTGTTTTGGAATCAGATTTAGTAGGTAATAGCCAATATAGCTATGTTCTTTTTTCAGTATCGGAGCACTGTGCGTGAAAAACAGCAGCCATCAACTGCTGGCAAGATATATGCTGTTGCACAACGTTAGTATCATGCAGTCCACATGTTGTCTGATAGGTAGAAGTGGTATTACCATTGCTCAGTAGGTGGCACCCTATGATATTGTAGGGCTATACATTGTTCTAATCATAGCTTTATGCTTCATGTACAGACCCATCCACCCACCCATCATTTGGACAGGTAGAAATATCACTGGACAGGTGTATGACTGCTAAAAAATAACGAGCAAAAACGTCTTCAAAAATCATAGATATTGTCAGGTAATTATGCCTAGAAAATGGGTGTCACACATGTGTTTGCAGTTTATTTCAGGTCATAATATACACATCGACTGGCTTGAATGTATGTGAATTAACATGTACATGTATGTCTACCAACAAATTTGTAACTGGCAAAATGTTTTCCTGCATAAAGACCTGTTTCCCATTTTGATTCTAACAAGGGCGATTCCTCAGTATTGTAGCATGGCACATATATTGTCTAAATTATTGTAAAGTTGTTGAAAACAGGTTCACTATCAGCTTGTCTGAAGTCGGTAATCATTATGGTTACAATAAATTGTAAATAATAAAAATTAGATCATAGTTGAAACAGAAGTTGAGCAGTGTGGAATTTGTCAGGCTTTCTTTCATCAGAAATGTCAATATTTCAGGGTTTTTAGGCAGAGCGTCAGTAAGGACAGTCCCATATGTTTTATATAGAAAAGAATAATATTGTAAGTTCAAACATGAATGGACATGTGAACAAAACATTCTTGGCTTAGATACACTAATTGTTTATTTCAAACAAATAATCACTTGACAAGTTGATCAGACCTGTGTTAATATATTATGGGCATTATGTTATGTATTGTAAACCTGTTATTACAACATACAACAATTTACCCAGTTCCCATGATGTTTCTGTATATGAAGGTCACCTGGCTGTTAACCTCTAAAGCACTGAATTTCTGAGGGCCTCAACACTATAACTAGACATCTTAATGTCTTCTCTCAGATACTGGACGGGGCCCTTTGCAGGGCATTTAAAGTCCAACAAGAATTTGTGAGTCCACTACAAGTTACACATTTACCCCCTGTGTGGGATCTTTTACTTCCCCTGGCATAGACACCAGAAAGAAAGGACTACCGTTTATTAGTGTCTCTTCCGAAAGACACAGGCAGTGTGAGGTGAACGAAATTGCCCAAGTTTCGAAACGGCGGTAGGTGGGATTGAACCACTGTCACCTTGATTGACAATCTGGGGCTCTGCTATGTGACTACCGCTCCCCACACTAATATGAATAGTGATTTGTCTATAATTTTGTTAGAAAGTATCGTTTTTCTCAATCGATACATGTAAATGTGGTGTCAAACTGTCGGTAAATCTCCTGTCTACATCTGGGTAACATTTGACAGAGTTACCGCGAAAAATTAGTGACATCTAGCTATTATTGTACAAACTAGTGTTAAACCCCGAAAGATCGGGGTTCAGGATCCACGAGATTGAGATCACTATATAGCATTATCAATTAACAGGCAGCACTTTGATTCAACCATCATTGTGTTTAATGTTTCCTGTCAATTACCAAACAATAACTGTTTTATATTTCTATGTGATCCTTAGGTTCAGTGTGGTCCACTCTGCGAGTCGTTGGTGTTCCTGTCGGGTAAGTTCAGACACTGGTGTCTTGTTACACCTTGCTACTGCGATGCCAGTTTCAGAGAGTATGTAACAATGTGCACATTATAGAGCACCACAGTGATGATTTCATGCCAGTGTCGCCACTGTGCAGCCAGCCACATTGGTTCCAACACATGATATCAGCTGTAGTTGTTGGCATAGTGTTTTGTTCCACAAAGTAATAATTGTTCTGAATGTTGTATTATCCTTATTGGAATGAAAAAAACAATATTTTAATTTGAGCTGTTTGATTGCATTGACAAAAATGAATACACTGTACTTGTATTAACAGTGTTTTTGTTGTGCATTGCTCGGTTTTCACAGCAAAAATGCTATTTACAGTGACAATTTTTTTTTATATAATAAAACATTTTTGATTGATGACTTTGTAATGAGATTGAAGCATGAAACAAATTCTGTTTTAGACCGAGAATTGCTGTTGTACAGTGAACATAATTATACTTGAAGACTATACGAATATAATGACAAGCGCACATGCTGCGTATGTTGTAGATCAAGTTTGCCTGGCAGTTTGCCAACTCGTCTTGCCTCACTCGTCAACTCACGACTAAACTGGCACGTTGCAGTCACACGGCAAGTGGCGATAAACTCTTCAGTCATTATGTTAGCAGTTCATATCGTAGCCTTATTTGTTGTATAAATCTTAATATTTATAGGTTTCTGACACATTTTGTCATTTTTAACATCATGTGTTTTCCCCATGCTGTGAAAAAATTTGAAGTATCCAAACGGAAGCTTATGGTATTACACCTGTTTAACGTATGCCGCGGGTCGGGAATTGCCGGGAAATGATAAAATGGTTGATTTTTAATAAAGTGGATTTTCAGAACGAACCATGTATTCCACACGTGTTGCTAACTTTATTTCACTGAATTCGTCCTAAAAGTATCAAAAAAACGATTATATATGTCGCTACCCAACTTGCTGCTAACGTCGTTATGGCGGATGGACTTTTAAATCGACGGAAACGGCCCAACTTTCAGCGCGCTCAAACGTAAACATTGCTCCTTGCAACGCGGCCATGTTTGGTATCGTCTTGTTGGAAATGATCCCTTCCGTACGCTGCCGAAGTCAAAAGTCGACGACATACGTACATAAATTAGTTATCGGCGTCGAAAGTGCCGTGAAACTATCCAATCACAAACTGTCTCAGCCGGTTGCTTGGCAGCCCGACCTCACGCGAACCATATATGGTGATCGCGGCCACGTAGCTAATTAAAATTGACCTTATGCAACGACGCCAGCCAATCACGGTGCGGCTTCAAGATGAATGACCTGTATGTGTCATGGCGTCCGATCGACGAAAGATCCGTACGGTTTACCAATTTGAAAGAAAGAAACGATATAATAAACGCAAATAAGCTGAATGCGCGGGAGGTAGCATGAACAGCATGCAGGATGCTGTTCAGTCGCGTAACGGACCCGCGGAAGCGGCAGCGAACGGGGAAAGAAGTGCCGACGGCGACGTCGGGCTGGCCTTGCTACGCGGCTACGGCCGCCGGCCGCCTTTGACCCGGCGCTGGCACTGGCGTCGCCGAAGTTTGTCGCTCTGTCAGTCGGAAGTTACATTTATTTATTTATTACAGAAAATAATTTGACTGAATTTGTTTCATTCATATTAACCCAATGTGGAATTAATATAAAACGAAAGGTGGTACTGTTGTTGGATTTACTTTTCTAGCATTATTTTGTTCTTATCAAATATGAGAAGTATTTTAGGTAATTAAATTTTTAAACAGTTTATTTAACATTAAATAATTAATTAAACATTAATTGTGGCAGCATATGCTTATCATTTATTATATGTGTGCATGAAATTAACCAATTATTTAGTAATAGATGTGTGTTTGTGTGTGTGTGTGTATATATATATTATATATGATATAAATATGTGTATATATATTATATATATATATAGGTCCTACATATATACATATATGTGTGTGTATATATATATATATATATATATACATATACATATATATAATATACATATATATCAAATTTTATTTCATAAAAGACAACATTACATAATACATATACAATGTATGAGTACGTTTGGCTAGTGATGAATTTCTTCGCCGCCGCCGCCGCTTGTGTAAACTATATATTTTTTCCATATATATATACTGAATATGGTTCACACACTTTCATTATATATTTACCACATGTTGCTGGTATGAAAAACAGTCATAATGCTGACTTTACACTGGTGTTATTAAAAATATTTGATGTTCATTTGGTTTTTTGCCGTTTTCTCAAAACTTACTTTTCGACAATATTGCTATTTTGCGGGAGGTCTCCCGAAAAAAGTACCAAACCTAGGAGTCAGATTTTTTTACCATGTATTCCCTATGGTACAGTGAGTGCAATGATGCTTTTTAAACATGATAGCTTTTATATAAAGATTATTATTGATGACTGAAGTTGTTATAATATTTGGAAAAACGGAATAAATTCTTCGCAATTTCTTTTTTATAATAAATATTGTAAGGAGTTGAACAAAAACAGCATCATTGCACTCTACAACACTTCAGTGGATCATAACAGACAAAAAAGAAAGAAACATATGCACAGTTTTACTGCAAGACCTCCCGCAAAATCATGTGTAGCTATTTTCACAGAAAAGCCGGTTGCCATGGTTACGGTTATGCAAATGAGATGAAATTATACAATTGGTCATCTTTTCCCACCAGAAACACATCCTGAAAGTTTTATAAAGATTGCTTCTCTGGTTGTTGAGATATCATCAAAATCCATTTCTCGACCAGTGTCCTACCTTAATTTTAGAGAACACATTTCTCAGATTTATCAAACACGTTATAATCACATTAGTGATTTACAGCCATTCGGCGGTTTTTGCCTCTTTCTGTTGCCAAAACTATTGCAACTGTGTTAGTCACTAGTAGACTAGACTGTTGTAATTCCCTTTTTTATTTTGCGTTTAAGGGTAACACAAAATTACAATGTGTTCAAAATTGCTTGGCAACGATTGTGACCAGGTCTCATTCTGTGCTGTTTCTAAAGTCTTGGCATTAGCTACCTGTCCGCAATCGTATCATCTTTAAGATCTGTACTATTACTTGTCAGGCGCTTTCCTCTAAGCAACCAAACATTTTTGTTGGAAGATACCTCAGATGAGCTAATGTTATACAATTCATAAGTAAACCGACGTTAAATAATGTTTCTTGTATCTTGTATCGTGTTTACATTAATTGCTTACTCCTGTAAAAAAACCTTCATAGGTTCGATCATTTGAAAATATTGCTAAAATCTGCCATCATTTAAAGACATACCTTTACAGCCTTGCCTATTCACCATAGCTCCCGTGCATATCATTATCAATGAATCTGTTGACGTCTAGGAGTGTTTACTGTTTATTGACACCTGAGACCGAGTAACCCATTTGTATTGATGGCATTGATGCGCTTGGTTTTCAAGGTTTTATGCATAGTACAAGTTATTATTATATATGCTTAGTATTATTTTGCTTACTGTATCATCACAGATTCTATATTATGCTTACGAGTACTATTTTAGATTGTATTTTGTACATATAATAATAATTTAAAATTAATGTTAATTATTTTTACCAGTATACCGGTAACCTACTATTTTCTGTGTAAACTACTACATTCAGATTGCATAACTTAACATTGTCTTCTTGCCTTGGTATTGGTTGATTTTTATAGTGTTAATTAGAATTGTGTTAATTAAACGATTGTTTTTTTCCTGTACACTTGTCGTCTTTTCTGCATTACTTATTCATAATTCGTGTCTCATATTCAGAGATGGGAGCCACGTTGCAATTCTACAGGACACAGCCCTGGAAGTCAGGTGAGACTCGACTACTCTCTCCCCGGTTTACTCTCTCCCGGTCTACTCTCTCCCCGGTCTACTCTCTCCCCGGTCTACTCTCTCCCCGGTCTACTCTCTCCCCGGTCTACTCTCTCCCCCGTCTACTCACTCCCCCGTCTACTCTCTCCCCCGTCTACTCTCTCCCCGGTCTACTCTCTCCCCGGTCTACTCTCTCCCCGGTCTACTCTCTCCCCCGTCTACTCTCTCCCCCGTCTACTCTCTCTCCCCCGTCTACTCTCTCCCCCGTCTACTCTCTCTCCCCCGTCTACTCTCTCCCCGGTCTACTCTCTCCCCGGTCTACTCTCTCCTCCGTCTACTCTCTCCCCGGTCTACTCTCTCCCCGGTCTACTCTCTCCCCGGTCTACTCTCTCCCCGGTCTACTCTCTCCCCCGTCTACTCTCTCCCCCGTCTACTCTCTCCCCGGTCTACTCTCTCCCTGGTCTACTCTCTCCCCCGTCTACTCTCTCCCCGGTCTACTCTCTCCCCGGTCTACTCTCTCCCCCGTCTACTCTCTCCCCGGTCTACTGTCTGCCCCGTCTACTCTCTGCCCGGTCTACTCTCTCCCCCGTCTATTCTCTCCCCGTCTACTCTCTCCCCGGTCTATTCTCTCCCCGGTCTACTCTCTGCCCGGTCTACTCTCTCCCCGGTCTACTCTCTCCCCCGTCTACTCTCTGCCCGGTCTACTCTCTCCCCGGTCTACTCTCTGCCCGGTCTACTCTCTCCCCCGTCTACTCTCTCCCCCGTCTACTCTCCCCGGTCTACTCTCTCCCCCGTCTACTCTCCCCGGTCTACTCTCTCCCCCGTCTACTCTCCCCGGTCTACTCTCTCCCCGGTCTACTCTCTCCCCCGTCTATTCTCTCCCCCGTCTACTCTCCCCGGTCTACTCTCCCCGGTCTACTCTCTCCCCGGTCTATTCTCTGCCCGGTCTACTCTCTCCCCGGTCTACTCTCTCCCCCGTCTACTCTCTCCCCGGTCTATTCTCTCCCCGGTCTACTCTCTGCCCGGTCTACTCTCTCCCCGTCTACTCTCTCCCCGGTCTACTCTCTCCCCGTCTACTCTCTCCCCGGTCTACTCTCTGCCCGGTCTACTCTCTGCCCGGTCTACTCTCTCCCCGTCTACTCTCTGCCCGGTCTACTCTCTCCCCCGTCTACTCTCTCCCCCGTCTACTCTCTGCCCGGTCTACTCTCTCCCCGGTCTACTCTCTCCCCGGTCTACTCTCTCCCCGGTCTACTCTCTCCCCGGTCTACTCTCTCCCCCGTCTACTCTCTCCCCGGTCTACTCTCTCCCCGGTCTACTCTCTCCCCCGTCTACTCTCTCCCCGGTCTACTCTCTCCCCGGTCTACTCTCTCCCCCGTCTACTCTCTCCGCGGTCTACTCTCTCCCCCGTCTACTCTCTCCCCGGTCTACTCTCTCCCCCGTCTACTCTCTCCCCGGTCTACTCTCTCCCCGGTCTACTCTCTCCCCCGTCTACTCTCTCCCCGGTCTACTCTCTCCCCGGTCTACTCTCTCCCCGGTCTACTCTCCCCCGGTCTACTCTCTCCCCCGTCTACTCTCTCCCCCGTCTACTCTCTCCCCGGTCTACTCTCTCCCCGGTCTACTCTCTCCCCGGTCTACTCTCTCCCCCGTCTACTCTCCCCCGGTCTACTCTCTCCCCGGTCTACTCTCTCCCCCGTCTACTCTCTCCCCGGTCTACTCTCTCCCCTGTCTACTCTCCCTGTTTCTTGTGTAGCTTTTGGTCTCTTGCATTTGATGTAAGACCACTTTTGAGTGCCCTGTAGGCAGCCATCATAATGTTTCCACTAGGGTATTCACATTTTCAGGCATTATTTTGCCTTCATTCACACATGTGCTGTAAAAAAGTTGTGAAATCCTTATACCTCATTTTCCCACACTCCAATCTCTAACATGACACGCCTTCATTTCTGCTAGAGCCAGACACTGATTTGCCTGGGTTGCATCACCAATCAAAAGACAACTGTATCTATATGCACAAAAATACTGACTATAAAAAGTATGCATAGACATATGTGTTACGTAATATAACAACAACCCAAAAATCACAAGTTTGATATAACATTTCAAAAATTGACAGTTGTCGTGGTGCTGGCTTGGAAACATCTGTTTTGGGGAAATGCCGTGATGGGCAGAATCATAACGTCAGTTGTGAAACACATTGCCAACATTTGCCGGGGTCGCCAATGTTATTTACACAACACCACGCAACCTCATGACACTAGATTACACCAACACCACGACTGACATCATGCCAGAGCAACAAATCCAAACTGGGCATCATCTGGAGTTTCCGTAAAATGGCAAATTTAATTGCTTTATTTTATGTCATATAGTCTTATACAATATTTAAATATTTTGGCAGTATCATCATTTAAACGAGCATCGACCATTTGTTAATATGCGGCGAAATAGATTTTATCCCAGGATGTGGCCTTCAATGCCGGGGAACTGAATGAACATGATGGAGACGTCTCGTGTCACTCGTTTCAGGTCATCCAAAGATGACTTCTCTACTGTTGTTGGACGATGCATCATCCCGAAGGACCCTCACCCACAGTGGCGCCACCTGGCGTGGTCACCAGATGGCGACACTGTAGTGTGTTCGAGCAGTTGCGGCCATGTGGAACTGTTTGATTTGGTCGGGTCACCGATCTGCACCATAGCAAGTGTGAGTTTGGAAAGTGTTTCTGACGTTATTGTATATGAGTAATTAGTAATTTTGGAAACAGCAATTTTATAGAATGACAACAATCTTTTATGTAATACTGTATTTTGTATTATTTATTTTTATGATATGTTCTTACATAAAGGTCTGGATAGAAGAATTTGCTTTATTCAACCCGTACATTATACAATATATCCATGTCAAAAATAATACAAGTTATACATCAAATTAATTTATACATGGTGTAATACATTCATGACACTGAAATAACAAGAAACAAAAGAGGTGAAGAGACTCGTCTAAGACTAATATAATACCTAGTAGCTGTTGAGGTGCCACCCTTATAGAAAAAAAACACCCAAAACAAATTGTTCCCCCAAATATTAAGTAAATGTTAATAAGTAAGTAGTGTAGCTTACATGGTCGTAGAATTTGTCTTTATGGCACAATTTATGTGTTGAGTAAAATTGAATAAAGTTGACCTATGGATAGTTGATAAAGGCAGTAGACACACAGTGAGAAAGTTTGACGTATACTATCAGAAAGACTGATACTAACATTAAACTTCAGTAGCAAGTAAACTCAGGGGAACCCACATTGATAGGTGTAAGAAATGGTGAACATCAATGTCATCATCTGAACAAGGGCACAGTGAGGGTTTATTTAGACAAGTCTTGAGTCTAATGTATTCTATTCAGATGGTATTATGTTGACAATTGTATATGTTCAGAACACAAGCGTCAAACCAAACCTGCCCGTTGACTTGAGCTGTGCCATTTGTGCACTTATCTTCATAGAGCCCAAAGGGGAGAAACCACAGTAAGTCTGTCACATGTGATTGGTAGTGAGACTTCTTAAATTCATTCAACCTGTTCTGTTTAAAAACTATTAGTAAGTGTTATTGAAAGTGCTTTATAAATTACATGAAAACTGTAGCGTTTGAAAGGATTAAACTCCCAATAAAATATCAGGCATTTCAAAGTGTGTAACTATTTTGTCCTGAAACAGACATTACAAATAATAGAACTTATTTTCCAGGGGAATTAAGTATTTATAATTTTGTTATATCAATTTGTTTTCATTGCTTTTTATTGAATAAAGTTAACAGTGGATAGTTTATAAAGGCAGAAGACAAACAATGGGAATGTTTGATGTATAATATCACAAAGACTGATCAATACTAAGATTAAACTTTAGTATACGCCAGTTATCTAGTCATTTTACTGGAGAGAGTTGATTTTATTTTGTATACATGTACAGTGTAGTTATTGTGATATGTTTAGTTTGTAACGTACATCTTGTTTGCTAATAGATCTGAACGAACAATATCTGAATCAGCAAGATGTTTCACTGATGTCTGTTTTGTCCACAGTGTCATGGAGTTGCTTGTAGTCACCTACAATGGTACGCTAACAAGCTACTACATCACGTAAGTCAACTCACAGTCACATTGCAACAATCTTAAACTGAACAAATACATGCAAAACTAATATGTAGTAGGCTGAAGTATAACCCTCTTGGGGCAAGATTAATGCAAATGCTGGCTAAAAACCACTGAATATAGGGGCACATTTAAACTGCGTATGTTAAAATCATGTTTTCAAACAATGGCAACTATCAAAATATAACACTGATGTTTATAAATATATATATTGACAATTTAAAAAGATGTCAGTTTCTATAACTGAATACTGTAGTGTAAAATGCCTCTTGCCTCATAATTGATGTTGAACTCAGCGTCAAAATTTGCTGGTCCCATTTTGGACGACGCCATTTTCAGCGAATGAGATTAGAGCTGTTTGTTTGCTGCAGGAAAATCAATCATGTCATGTTCCAGAGATGATGGCAAGTGGAGTCTGAGACACACATTCACCTTCACCGGCCACAACTGTCCACAAGGCATTGCTGCCGTAGTTCATCATCCTGTGCACAACCTGCTCATCGTTGGTGGGTGGGGCCAGTGGCACGCACAAAACCAGAACTCGAAGACGGCAACCGCCTTGGAGTATGGAATCACGGCCTGGAGGATTCTCTCCGGGGCTCCGTATTACAAGATGGTCACTGACTATGAACATGACTTAATGACGGTAAGATTCATTAGTAGCCATAGTAACTTGTATGCTGATTCGGCAAGATTTGGATTAATTTTGGCTAGTTCCTTTAAAGCTATAAACTTTCATTGTGATATTTTAATGCAATAACTTGTTTGTCAGAATAAGTTTATGATGATAATTGCATTGTCTTATTTCAGTTACCTGTATATGGATGGTCCTTCCTTCTAAATCAGAAAATGCCTTCAGTGAATTTATTATTTTAAGTAAGGATAAAACTTCTGTCATATATTTTATATGTATGTCATTAGTCACCAACTGAAGGATTGTGAATATTTCCAATTTGTTAGGTGTCATTTTCTGTTGTACAGTTGAGCATTTAAGAACACAGTTACATACTTGTTACACATTTAAGAACACAGTTACATACTTGTTACACATCTGCCAATATTGAGCTTAGTTTTAGGAATGAGAGGTCTTTTGGAAGCAGACAGGATGATTGTTGTGTAGAAAGTAGCTGGTGTGTAAGAGTAGCCTCTGATGTAGGCTCAGATGAAGGGTCAGTGGCTCCTCCGCAAGCTCCACAGCTCCATCAGCTCCACCTGGCAGACGGAGGAACAGGTGAGTGTCGGTGTCAGTGTCAGAGTCAGAGTCAGAGGCAGTGTCAGTGGAGTGCATTTCTATTGCATCTGTAAGTCACATTCCAATGTAACCATGTCACTGCTGCAGTCCTTGGCTGCTGTGGTCACTAGATGCTTATTCCCAGTGACATGAAGTGACATGAACATTTACAGCATCACTTCAACTCAAGAGTTTGGCTGCAAGAATACATTTTAGGAATAGGGGCATAAATTTATTATCAATAGGATAATATATATATATATATATATTCTTAAAGTTGAATACACCACAAGTAACATAGGATATTTTTTATTACATAAGCATAAACCTGACAAATATGTCTTTCACAACTGGCAAAGTGACTGAATTTATTTATTATATTAATTTTTAAATATTAATTTTAAATCAGATACATTTAAAACACCACCGCCATAACCAGTGGGAATGTGTGCAATATGAGTCTGTGACTGCCCACGTAATTACTGTTTTTATGATTGTCTACCGACCATAAGACAACATTCTCTCATTTGATGACTTCAATGAAGTATCTTGTATATAAGACGACCCTTTTTTTAATCAACTATCTTGTAAATAAGACGACCCTTCGTTTAATCAACTGTCTTGTATATAAGACGACCCTTCGTTTAATCAACTGTCTTGTAAATAAGACGACCCTTCGTTTAATCAACTGTCTTGTATATAAGACGACCCTTCGTTTAATCAACTGTCTTGTATATAAGACGACCCTTCGTTTAATCAACTGTCTTTTATATAAGACGACCCTTCGTTTAATCAACTGTCTTGTATATAAGACGACCCTTCGTTTAATCAACTGTCTTTTATATAAGACGACCCTTCGTTTAATCAACTGTCTTTTATATAAGGCGACCCTTCGTTTAATCAACTGTCTTGTATATAAGACGACCCTTCGTTTAATCAACTGTCTTGTATATAAGACGACCCTTCGTTTAATCAACTGTCTTGTATATAAGACGACCCTTCGTTTAATCAACTGTCTTGTATATAAGACGACCCTTCGTTTAATCAACTGTCTTGTAAATAAGACGACCCTTCGTTTAATCAACTGTCTTGTATATAAGACGACCCTTCGTTTAATCAACTGTCTTGTATATAAGACGACCCTTCGTTTAATCAACTGTCTTGTATATAAGACGACCCTTCGTTTTATCAACTGTCTTGTATATAAGACGATCCTTCGTTTAATCAACTGTCTTGTATATAAGACGACCCTTCGTTTTATCAACTGTCTTGTATATAAGACGACCTTTCGTTTAATCAACTGTCTTGTATATAAGACGACCCTTCTTTTAATCAACTGTCTTGTATATAAGATGACCCTTCGTTTAATCAACTGTCTTGTATATAAGACGACCCTTCGTTTAATCAACTGTCTTGTAAATAAGACGACCCTTCGTTTAATCAACTGTCTTGTATATAAGATGACCCTTCGTTTAATCAACTGTCTTGTATATAAGACGACCCTTTGTTTAATCAACTGTCTTGTAAATAAGACGACCCTTCGTTTAATCAACTGTCTTGTATATAAGACGACCCTTTGCTTAATCAACTGTCTTGTATATAAGACAACCCTTCGTTTAATCAACTATCTTGTATATACGATGACCGCTGGTCTATGTTTCCTTTGCAGGACGGCATCTACAAGTTGAGCTTGTCACCGGACGGTCAAACACTGGCCGCTGTCCACAACTCTGGCCGACTGACCCTGCTGGATGTTCCCTCGTTGCGTGTCCAGCACAGTTGGTCACTCACAGAACAGGTGAGAAAGTGGGTCAACTGGACATTGAGGCTACATTTTGGACACGTTTTGGACATATGCACAATTTGTTGTAGTGTTTACTTCTGTTTAATACGTATTACGTTTTTATGATTATGTGTGAATGTCACCACTAACAATACAGCCATGGGTAGAAATAATTTCTAATTTCTGGTAGTCAGCAAACATGACAAATATAAATTTATAAAAATATTCCCAAATGTTTTGGTAGTCCATTGGACTACTGCTGTCATCATTTTTGGTAGTCCGACTGAATTTCTGGTAGATTTAACAAGATTGCCACCTAGAGAATCAACTCAAGATGGCAGGTGGACAAGGAAGCCCTTTGGCTTATCGAGAGTCCAACCTATCTATCTAAATGTACCCCGCCCTTCTTAGGTACATGTCAATTTTATTTTTAAACATATTAACACTACTAGCACCTACACAATCAGCCGATAATCTGTTCCATTCATTTACTGTTCTTTGTGAAAATGAAAATTTTCTAATATCTAATCTACACTGCTTCTTTGCTAATGTAACTCCATGTCCTCTAGTCCTTCTCTCTTCCTTAACTGAGAAAAAAATATTTCTGTCAATATTTTCATACCCATTCAATATTTTAAAAACTTCTATCTGATCTCCTCGCAGTCTCCTGGTTTCTAGTGTTGTTAATCCACATTCTTTTAGACGCATTTCATAACTAATATTCCTGAGTTTTTGTATCATTTTGGTTGCTCTTCTTTGTACTCTTTCTAGTATATCAATATCCTTCTTGCGATATGGCCTCCATGCCTGTATGCAATATTCTAAATGAGGCCTAACTATTGTTTTGTACAGTGGTATTATTAGTTCTTTTTCCTTGTACACTATATTTCGCCTAATTAATCCAAGAATTTGGTTTCCCTTCGCTGCTGCAATTGCACACTGTTCAGATACCTTCATATCAGCACTAATAGTTAACCCTAAGTCCTTTTCCTTTACGGTAGTATTTAGTACAGTATCACTCATTGTATATTGTGCATCTTCATTCCCATGTCCTGTGTGGAGGCACTTACACTTCCCATAATTAAACAGCATTTGCCACTTCTCAGACCATTCGGTCAACTTATTTAGATCATCTTGTAATTGCTGTCTATCTGCATCACTTTTTATTTTTCTGAACACTTTTGTATCATCCGCAAACTTCAACAGCTTGCTAGTTATATCATCATCCAAATCATTGATATATATTAAGAACAAAATAGGTCCCAATACTGATCCCTGCGGTACTCCACTCAAAACCGATTTCCAGTTTGAAACCTCCCCATCAACTACTACACTTTGTCTTCTATCAATAAGCCATTTTTCTATCCAGTTAATCATAACATTGCCTATGCCATGGGCCTACAGTTTAAGTAGTAATCTTTGATGTGGTACTTTGTCAAAAGCTTTTTTAAAATCTAAGTATATTATATCTACTGGTGATCCCTCATCTACCCACTTTGTTACATCTTCCAAAAAACATAAGATATTTGTTAAGCATGACCTCGCTTTTAGAAACCCATGTTGAGATGGGTTAATCAAGTTATTTTTAACAAGAAAATCAACCAAGTGATCTTTAATTAGTCTTTCTAATATAGTTTACAAATCACCGATGTTAAACTCACTGGTCTATAGTTCTCTGACTTACTTCTTGATCCTTTTTTAAATAATGGTATGATGTTTGCTTCTTTCCATTCTAACGGAACTACTCCTTCCTCTAATGCCAAATTGAACACTGTTGCAAGTGGTATGCTAATTTGTTCTACAATTTCCAGTAGTAATTTGGGAGGAATCCCATCCACTCCAGGTGACTTATTATCCTTCATATCCCTTATTTTCTTAGCTACCATTTTTGGTGTTACAATTAGTTGTCCTAAATAGTCTGACTCTCTCCCTTCGAATTTAGTCTCTGGTACTGGTAATGCACTAATATCTTCCCTGGTAAATACCGAACTAAAGTATTCATTTAGGTTTTCTGCCATTAAGAATCCCTCTGTTATTATGTTTCCATCACTATCTTCTAGAGGTCCTACCTTATCCTGAACTTTCTGTTTACTTCGAACATACGCATAAAAACTCTTGCTGTCATGTTTTATATTAAAAGCTAATTTTTGTTCATAGCTTCTCTTTGAATTTCTAATTTCAGCTGTAGCTTGGTTAAGTGCTTCTTTATAAATGGCATAGTCTTCTTCACTTCCATTATGTCTATATGTCTTCCACATCATTTGCTTGATTTGATTTTTCTAATGGCTTCTTTTGATAAGTGTTTCTTTTTTGACTGTTTCCCCTGTTTTTTCAAGGGGACAAATTTTTCGACAATGCAGTCAATTTCACTCTTTAAGATATTCCAACATTCTGTTGCTGTCTTATTCTCCAGTGTGTTATTCCAGTCTATCTTTGCTAAATATTTCGTCATGTCCTTATATCTTCCTTTGTGAAAATTTTTCCTGTACCGTATTTTTCGATTCTGTTCTCATTTTACTTTGATGATAAAATATATCTGGTTGTGATCACTACATCCCAGTGGCTCACATATCCTGACATTATCAATAAATTCCTTCTGTGAGCTCAACACTATGTCCAACACGTTCTCACCCCTGGTTGGTTCTAACACATGTTGAATAAGGAAACTGTCTTGTACTAAATTTAAAAACTTTTGATCTTCACTCCCAGTACTCTGTAGAGATTTCCACATGGTTAAAATCCCCCATAATTATACAGTCCCGTTTACTGACTTCCTTTATAGCGTTTTGTATTTTCTCATTCTCGTCTGTGTTTATGCTTGGACTTCGATAAACTAACCCAACAGTTAACGTTGAGTTTCCTGAAACTATGTTACACCAGACAGCTTCTTCACATTCTGCTTCTTTTTCTAATTTTATTACGTAAGCCTGGATGGATTCTTTAATATATAAAATAACGCCACCTCCCCTTCTCCCTATTCTATCTTTCCTAAACATGATATATCCTGTCATTCCTAATTCGGCATCTGATATGTCAGGGGTGGCCCAAGATTCAGTTATACCTATTATGTGAGGGTCAGTATCTTCTACCATAATGTTTAGTTCATTTCTTTTGTTTACTATGCTCCTTGCATTTAAACAAACACATTTATAACCAAATGTGGTAGAGTTTTCCAGACTGTTCTTTGCCGTTTTCTTTGTGCTGTCCTTATCTGTGCCTCCAGTATTTGGTTTCTCTGTGAATCCCCCCTGCGAATCTAGTTTAAATAACTGCAACCTGTTCCACTGTTCATAGATCGAAGCAAGTTCTCAGAGAAAACTGCAGCGCCCTTTCCGCTTAGATGGAGGCCATCTCTCATATACATATCTTCTTTCCCAACAAAGTATCCCCACAAATCTACAAATCCAACTCCTTCTTCTTCACACATCTGCTCTACTAGAACGTTGATTGCCATCCTCTTGCAGTTTCTATAAGCTACACCCCTTCCTCCCATCACTGGCAAAATTCCTGAGAGAATAATCTGCTCAACTCTTGTCTTCTTCAGTTTCCCTACCAACTGTCTGTATCTTTGCACTATTCTAGTTGTCCCCTCCCTGTCTGCATTGTTCGTCCCTACATGTACTAATATAGATCCTCCCTGGCCATGCCCCAATGTATTCTCTACCCTTTCTGTCACATGCTCTATCCGAGCGCCCGGAAGACAAACAACAACATCTTCGCCTTTGTTTAAAGTCTTGTCTGTCTTTCTCAAAATTGAGTCGCCCATAAACACCCTTTCTGTTCTCGATGCCCCCTTACTCACTGCCTCAGAGTAGCTCCTCCGTGTTGCATCTCCCTGGTCGTTGACTTTTCTTCCTCCCGCCTTCTCTGTTGTTCCTTTTTTCCCTGCCTCTTTTCGTCCTGTCATCATCCCTGTTATTGACTTCACTTTCGGCACATTTACTCTCACTTCCTTTCTTCCATTCATCTTTCCTCCGGTCACATGAACTTCTCTCCTCTCCTGTCCCGTTGTTGTCCCCCCCTCACCTACTGTCACTTTCTCCCCTGTCACCTTCCTGCATGCCATGTTTTCTCTTGTTCTTTCTCCATTTGCTTTCCTTGCACTCACCCTCCCTCCTCTCAGTACACTGTCCTCACCCTTCTTGTCACTGCATTGCTCATTCCGACCTCTTCCATCCGTCTCTTTGGTTATTTTCATCTCCAGCCCCTTCACAATATCGGTTAGCCTAGCTAACTCTACTGTAAGACATTCCACTTTACAACATCCTGTGCACTGGGAAGTAAAGTCTTCCTCCATTGTTTCTGCCCATGACTTTGTGCATCCGGATAGAGCAAAATCGACAAAGCTGTGACAATAGTCACATACTAAGTGCCTCCTTGCCTTCACTTGCCGCTTGCAAGGGACCATATTATGATTACACAGGAACTCAAAATTTACTCAGTCTGTATACCAATTAGTCTTTAGCAAGACTGTTTAATGTGAACAGTAACTGCAGCTCACTTTATGTTATACACAACTGACAAATTTAGTCTTTACTGGTGCCGTTCCCTAGCGGACACGTTGGACACTACCTACATAAACAAACTAAGGTTTCTACTAAAAAGCTTGCTTATTTTTTAATAACAATGCTACCTGATCATCAAAGTATTATCTTACTTATGTAGCTGTTATGTTTGCTACTTTATATGTTACATATTCTCTCAAATAATCAGATTTGCTAAATCTTGTAAACAACCTTGTCGAAGGCTAGATTACCCTATTATCACCCACTATGCTAATCTGCTCAAAAAATACTAACAAACTTTTTCGAAAACTTTATGAATAATCTTCACATAAGAATAATACTGTAGCTGTTATGCTGAATACTATATCTGATAAATATTCTATCAAATAATAAGTTTTGCCAAATCTTGTTTACAAACTTGTCAAAGGCTAAATTACCCTATTATCACCCGCTATACTATAATCTGCTCAAAAATACTGTTAACTGACAAACCTTTAACCAAACTATTACCCAATATATGTCTAGTACTGCTTTATGAATAATCTTCACATAAGAATAATACTTATCAGTCACTATTTCCTCTTGTTTTTCAACTTTTATGCACCACCAATTTCAAACTTCTGCTCCCGCCAATGTTCCCGCCAATATGGTAGTCTGAGGACTACCAGACTTCCACTATTTTGACCCCTGAATACAGCTGTACCTGAATATAGTCTGTGAGTAAATATCTTGTATCGAGGTTTTGTGGATGCTTTTATAATACAGCAACAATAAACAGTTAAATTAAGTAAGGATGGCAAGGTCTATATATTCATAACAGCAGTCACCATGTGTTCATATGTAAATAAAGTAAATTTGTGACGGCATTAAATGTTACTGATAATTACAGATTATTGAAGTTAGTGATGTGTCCAAGCCACTAGAATACTGTTGGAGATTAATATGAAGGTTGTTGTAAGGTGTTGTGATCTTGCCTCCAGCCCCTGTTTAACGAAGTGAACCAAGCTGTGGCGGAGAACCCCAAGAAACGCAAGCACATGAAAGGTACCAGCACCAGCATCCTCACAGAAGATGTTCAGTTTATCCATAGATTTCTGTGTTTTATTTATATAATTATACATTTTCATATTAATATTTTAAATCTTACATTACCTACTTAGGTTTTTCACTCCTTTGAAGAGTCCATCATCAACGTCTTGTCACAATATATGTTTATGGGCTTGTGTTTCCTATTCTTTCTATCTACAACCTACATTTTCCATCTGTGATACCTTCTTTCCGGTGGGTATTTCTTGGCCTTCTCCTCTTCCTTGGTCACTGAGCGTTCCCTGTGAGTTTAGTTGTGGGGAGCACCCCGGAGCGGTGGTCGTGTGGCAGAGCGCCGGACTGTCAATCGAAGGGACGGTGGTTCAATCCCACCTACCACCGTTTCGAAACTTAGGCAATTTCGTTCACCTAACATTGCCTGTGACTTTTGGAAGAGACACTAAAAGCCAGTGGTCCCTTCTATCTGGTGTCTATGCCAGGGGAAGTAAAAGATCCCACACAGGGGGTAAATGTGAAACCTGTGGTGGACTCACTAATTCTAGAGAAGGACAACTCTGAAAAACCAAACTCGACAATACTGTAGTCACAAACATGTGGCTAACACAGAGTGATGAGCTAACCATAAGAAGAAGAAGTTGTCATAACAGAATTATGTCTTCTTTGTGGTGACACAGCACATCTAGGTCTGCTGGCATCTTCTAACTGATGTCAAGTTGCTTCTTGACACTCACTGATTTATCAGCCCCACACTCTTTATTTGAAAAGGAGAATAGCTCAAATATGAACTCTACAACCACCATGGAGTACCGCGTTCTTCACTGTCAAAATATGTCGTGTGGCATTAATTGATCTCCTGTGCGTCTCCACAAATTTCCCCACACAACTAACAGATAATAATACTTATCGTGTATTTCATTTTTGAATTGAATTGCAGGTTATCTTCAAAGAAAATACTGTAATCTACACGTTTCATGAAAATGTGGAAAAATAACCATTATTTATGTTTTTTTCACCTAGAACATCTGCAAGCATTCTATGTGATCGACGCAGGCTGGTGGTCTGACGAGGTAGGTAGAACACTGATTCTGCCTGTCTGTGTGGTACCTTCATATAGTCCCAGTGTTCATTGTTTTCTTTTACTTCCGTTCTGTATAACAAACAAATCCTGTATTTTTATGATTGTTGATTATGTTTAAAATAAATGGATGAATAGTTGAATAATTAACTAAGATTGTCGAATGTCAAAATAATCTGTAAAAAGAAGCATCCTGAGAGCAACTTTAAACTCGTACATTGGCACACTGTAAGGGGTAGTTGGTTCCATGCTCTTGGAGCTGCACAAGAGAAGGATCATTCACCAATGTTTGCACAGGAAGTGGGCTGTTTAAGAAGTAACTGATCAGAAAAGTGTAGACTGTTGGCAATAGGGAGAGAGAAGTGTTGATAAACATGGAGGCATTTACAAGTGAGAAGTAGGGTCTTGAATGTAATGCGTAC
Source organism: Oasisia sp. SBJ-2009 (assembly GCA_964017155.1). Classification (NCBI taxonomy): domain Eukaryota; kingdom Metazoa; phylum Annelida; class Polychaeta; order Sabellida; family Siboglinidae; genus Oasisia; species Oasisia sp. SBJ-2009. The sequence goes on along the minus strand of OZ024866.1, from coordinate 5,435,775 downwards.
ACGTGTGGTTATTTTCCCAGGCTGTGATCATTGCCCGTGGCACGGGGGCGGTCACAGTGTCCTCCCCCCGCACCCTCCGCAATCTTCTTGGCCCAGGACCCGAGTGGTTTGATCCAATGCCATTGGTCAGTTCTGCACACGATGGTGGCTTTCTAGGAATGGAGGTAGGAATCTTGTAATAAGTGAAACGTGTACACTTTGTATGAATGTGAAATGTTGTAGCTGTTTTGTTCCCTGTAGGACTTAGTGCTCGTCTAGAACTGGTGACTTACGTATTTACGTGAATGTTTTAGTGCATAATCGACAAAGAGAATTGAAACTGAAGTGTAACGGATTGAACTGAATATTCATAACCTTGCTTTATACGGATAGTGTAGGTGGAGCCTTATTTTTTGTCATTAGTCATTGGTAATTAATGAAACAAATTCCAATGAAATAAATGCATAAATTCCATGAAATAATTACGTTAACAGGATTAATAAAAATTGCATATGTACATTACAGAGTTTAAAATCATAAAAGAATCCCTTTAAACACGCTTCTGGTTTGGAAACCAATTTGAAAACATGCGATGTCGCCATTTTCAGTGCGAGTGCCGATATAGTGCCCTGAAGCGCCACCTGGTGGAGGAGGATGACAACGAGGAGTTCGAGGACAGCGATGGGGAGGAGGAGACGGCTGTGCTTGCTCGCACCATGAACTACGTGAGAGGAGCGTTGTATTTTGTCACCGACAGCGCCCGCTTCCAACCTCCACGGAAGAGACCCAAGTATGTCTTTTCTGACAACTTTATCATACATGTTAAGTTTTGGAAATGCCAATGTTGGAGATTTATACGTAAATCGGAGGATCTTCCAAAATGGGGCTACGGTACGTAAATTAGTTTTTTAACCATAAATGAAAAGAATATAATACAAAAAGGAATACATTCCACTGATTAAGACATTGACATAGATGTTGATGTATGAATTAACTTACTCTGGAGCAAAACCATTCTTGGAGCCATGAACAATATTCAATATTTACATAAATGTTTTATTATCACTAGTCATAATACCACAAATATAATATAATAAATTCCCTGCTAATCTCATAAAAAAATTATGTGTTGCTGTTTGGCCCTCGTGAATTAAAAAGAAGGCTTGGTTATAGAACAATAAATATTATAATGTTCAGTAATTTACTTCTTGTGTTCTAGGTATAGGCCTAACATAGGCACATAAATAAAGTTTATTTATTGTTATGTGCACTTCCGCATTGCAGGTGCGATGTAATTCCCGTCTGTTTCACTTGTGCCATTCCACGGGTACTGCTTTGATGTACAGTTTTACATATAAATAAATAAAATAGAATAGAATAGCATGATTAAAATGTTGCTATGATATAAAACATAAAAATTATGTTAAACTGTCAGTAGAAATTGTACTAAAATGTAATAAATATGTAAATTAATAAATAAATAATTTAAAAGGTCAGTTCCACTAATTCCAAATTTTTTCTTCTTTCTTTCCAAGCAACAATTCTATAGACTCGCTTTTGGATACGTTATGGTCTCTTATGGAATACATTCTATAGGATTTTTGATGGACTTTTATTCAGCTTATCTGTCAAACCAATGTGACACAGGACAAGAAAGTGCTGTGAGTTGAGACTCACGGCTAATGCAGTCATTCAGGTTGTTGTTATTTCAAACAAAAGTCAGATAGAGTATTTGAGTGGTAGTAAATAGAGAAACATCTGGGGATTACAGCCGTATTATATTTTATAGAATAATTGTAAACACTGATGAACAGAACTTTGGATTTTGCTTTTGGATTTTAGTGTATAAATAAAGTTATTGTTATTATCTAGGACATTCACTGTTTGAGCTGAATCATCACAGACTATTTATGTGTGCTTTGCCAATGTCGACCAAGCAATCAAATTAAATATACTAACGTGAATGACATATAATAAAAAGGGCAGTTGCCAGCAATAATAAAAAAAAGGCAGTTCTTATATAGCGCAATATCCAATCCTCAGGACCGTTCAAAGCGCTTTACACTTTACTTCCCTGACAGACCTGTTCACTCAGACACCATCTCGGCTTCTCTGGGAAGCATCCAGCCATATGCTACAATTAATGCGCGAAGGCTGCTCGTACACATATCCACCACTGTCTATAGCCAGGTACTCATTTAATTCAGCTGAGTGAACTGGAGCAATGTAGAGTGAAAAAACTTGCCCAAGGTTTTAACGCCGCAGCCAGGATTCGAACCCGGGTTCTCGTAGTCGAGAGTCCGAAGCTCTACCCCTGAGCCACTGCGCTCTACAAATGCCAGGCAGTAGTTCAAAAAGTAGTTGGTAAATGTAATGGTCTACTACTAAATAGCATTCTAATACGAGGGAACACACTTGTGTATTCACTGTTTGTTGAACTTTTGTTGAAAGTCATCAGGATGTGTTGTGTAGGTTTCCACTGCAATCATTTCAGACTTGTCACTCGGACTTATCGCCTCGTGAATCTACGGTCTACAACCCCTGAAGAGCTCTACACCCGGAAGGTAGAAATCAACTCATCTACTCCACTCATCAAGTTTATGTTGTTCTTGATAGGTTTACTTGTGATTTGTAACAACAGCAATCAATAACAGTCATCTTATTGGTCAGCTGATTAATTGTGACGTTTGACCTTTCTTCTCCTCTTCAAAATATTTCTCTGACAAATTCAGGGTTGTTTGATTTAAATCATTTGATTTAAATCATTGATTTAAATCATGATTTAAATCACTCCAAAAAAATCAAATAAATCATTGATTTTTGATTTTTTTTAATCTGGTTTTTATTGTTGATTTATATGAATCTGCTTGGCTGGGTAGAATGCTTTGTTATGCCTCATGCATCTATGGGTCTCAGTATATAACCCCACACCCATAAAAAGTGATTGGTCAAGGGAGATCAGTTTTAATGAACAGGAAGCCTGGCACCATAAAAAGGGCTCTATAGGCAACTGCTATGCAATATCAGCAGATTTAAGGTGATGGGGAGTAGGAGTGCTCCCCAGTTGAAACATCTCCCCAGCTGGGGGGGGGGTATGGGAGGGATTATTCATGAACAAAGGCTACCAGGTCCAGTAGGCAATTGTAGCCCACAACAGAGCCATGAATTATGCAAAATAAGCAGATATGGCTGAGACAGGGCTTTATGCAGGACCAAATTATTGCCAGTCACACATGTTTTGGTGGACACTTGGATGTTAACTGTTAAGGCAGTTTACAAACTTTAAATGTGTCTGATGACCTGAAATGGAATACAAACTCACATGTGACACCATTTACACTCGCCTTTGAAGCACAACTGACAATATCTATGGTTTTGGAAAAAAATGTGCTCCTTCATTTTTTACCTGTCCACCCATATTCCTACCTGTCCACAAGGGTTTTTACCCATCCAAATGATTGGTGGATGGGTCTCTGCATAAAGCTATGGGCTGAGATCATCAGGAATTGCATTAGACACAGGCCAGAGGCAGAGCCTAATCAAAGTTGCAGGTCAACATTAAAGGCCTGTTGGATCACTGCTATATTGTACAAGTTCTACCACTTCTTTGTGTTTATTCACAATGTCTGGAAGGAAAAAAGACTGGTTTTATTTTGAGAAGACTGTGGTGCCAGGAATGACTGGGTGTAAAGCCAAATGTATGTTCAAGGTATTTCATTTCAGAATGCAGTGAAGCTTCCAAATATTGTGATTAATGGGCAGCAAGTTTTCAATTCAGAAGCTCTAAGTTTATTTAAAAATCAAATCTGATTTAAATAAAAAAAATCCGATTTAAATCAAATAAATCCGATTTATTTGATTTTTTTAAATAAATCATGATTTTTTTCAACCCTGGACAAATTGAATGTGAAGATTGGGGATGTAGTCTATACATTGGGGAAGTTGTCAATACATTGGTGTTGTTGTCATGACATTGGTGGTTTTGTCAAGACATTGGTGATGTTGTCAAGACATTGGGATGTTGTCAATACATTGGGATATTGTCAATACATTGGGATGTTGTCAATACATTGGGATATTGTCAATACATTGGGATATTGTCAATACATTGGGATATTGTCAATACATTGGTATATTGTCAATACATTGGGATGTTGTCAATACATTGGGATGTTGTCAATACATTATGATGTTGTCAATACATTGGGATGTTGTCAATACATTGGGATGTTGTCAAGACATTGGGATGTTGTCAATACATTGGGATGTTGTCAATACATTGGGATGTTGTCAGTACATTGGGATGTTGTCAAGACATTGGGATGTTGTCAGTACATTGGGATGTTGTCAGTACATTGGGATGTTGTCAGTACATTGGGATGTTGTCAGTACATTGGGATGTTGTCAGTACATTGGGATGTTGTCAGTACATTGGGATGTTGTCAGTACATTGGGATGTTGTCAGTACATTGGGATGTTGTCAGTACATTGGGATGTTGTCAGTACATTGGGATGTTGTCAAGACATTGGGATGTCGTCAATACATTGGGGATGTCGTCAAGAATGAAATGGTTGTTGTGTAGATTGACGCAGAGGAATATGGTGAGGCCCTGATGCTGGCAAAGACATACAACCTTGACTGTGACCTTGTCTACCAAAGGCAGTGGCGTCGGACACCAGTCAGTGTTGCCTCCATTCAGGATTACTTGGTAAGTAGTTGACAAGGATGCCGAGTCACAGTTTGCACACATCACAACCAGAGTTATGTGCCAACCATCCAGCAAGCTTTGTCTATTCTAATAAGGTCAATAATGGTTATACGTCATTATTATTGCAGTATATGATATCTCATACATCAGACATTCACCCATACACTTGTTACTTTTGGTAACTTTTTCTTATGTTTTTGACATAAGGAATAGTGTTCGGAGCCAGGATTTCTGTCAAATATACAGTGCATAGTACAAATGCTCCACATGTTCAGCAGCTATTTTTAATGGCTTGGCAGACATACAAGTACCGGAGAGTGTCTTGATTGTATACAAGACATTTAGAGTTCACTAGCCTCTTGTATGGACATCTCAGGGCCTCCACAAAAAGCAACATGTTAAATTTTGCCTGCTGCTGCCTGGGCTTTTAGCAGGTCTGAGCACATGAACTCCTGTTATGATCTGTGTATTCTGGGTATAATTTATTCCTTATCGGCAGAGTTGATTTGATTGGCAGAGCAAGATCAGCAAGAGGTCATGGGTGCTCCACGAGTGTCTGGAGCGAGTGCCGGAGGACATTGATGCGATGCGAGGACTACTGGAGTACGGGCTCCAGGGAACCGACCTGGAGGCCCTCATTGCCATAGGGAAGGGCGAGGATGGAGGAAGGTGGGTACTGGTGCTCCTGCAATCTACAGCGTCGTGTATAACTAGTGTTGTTCACTGTAACATTGTATCTGTGGAGTGCAGTGGCATAGTGGTTAGAGTTTTGGACTCTCAATTAAGAGCATCTGGGTTTAAATCTTGTTACTTACTTACATAGGCCATCGACCAAGGAATACCACTGTTTTCTGTCTGTGGCCATCCTCTCCATTTCTCTCCTGGTGTATCCCATCTCCTTTGTTTCTTTTTCTGTGTCTCTTTGCCAGGTGTTTCGTGGCCTACATTTTCGCCTCTTTCCTGGGGTTCCATGTGATGGCTTGACGGGTGATGGTTTCTGGAGGTTTCCTGAGTGTTTATCCTATCCACCTCCATTTTCTCTTCTTTATTTAATTTTCTATGGGTAGTTGCTTGGTCATTTTTCCAGAGAATAGTGTTTGATACCTAGTCTGTCCACGTCAGGTGTAGGATTCTGCGCAGGCATTTAAATCTTGTGCTGCTGTGTCAAACCTTGGGCAACTTGGCTGAATGAGGACTTAGCTGTAGACAGTACATGAGTAGTCTGCACATTAATTATAGCATGGCTGAATACTTCCTAAAGAAGTCAGAATGGTGTTCGATTGAACTAGTCTGCCATGTAGTAAAGTGTAAAGCAGCTGTAAAGACCAGATACTGTGCTATATATACACTCACCTGCTAATTGCATTCACTGTTGTGACTGTAGGTTCATCCTGTGTGAGAGAGAGATGTATGAGAGCACGGACAGCGACCGTGTGGAGGACGTCATGATATCAACAGAAGAAGCGACAAGGAACAGACGTGAGGAGTTGTTGGCACAAGTCGACTTTGACAAGTGAGTCACATGTTTTATAATGGGTCATTCATTAACATCTTTATAGTATTGCGATTTTTATGTAATATGTTTTAAAATTGACAGAGTATGTTCTAATTATTTGAAGGCTTATGTTGGTGGCATGATGAGAAGACAAATGGTGGTATGTAATGAATGAAATGTAAATTATTTGAAATTAGTGACCTATAGTTATAATAATGACACAAATCCAGCACCGTTAAATACAGTTACCACCATTTTTATTTGTTACCAGCTTGACCTTGGCACAGAGGGAGCTGTGTCGAGCTCGACTGCGACTGCTCCAGTTCTCGGACAGACTGTTGACATATGAGGAAGTGCTGGGTGGGCCCCATGCTGCCGGCGAGCGATACGACCACAGATTCTTTGAGAAGTTCCGATCGGAGAACATCGTACGTTTGGCCGTCAACTATGCTCGGGTGAGTGAAGTCTACAGCAAGCGGCAAACTGCCCTGACTCTCAGGCAGCTGCTGCACTGAATCTCACCTTTACGTGTTTTAAGTCATAATGAAGTGAGTCCCGTGTCTAAAATTGAGTTAGACTTACCACTGGAAAGAAGATATATTAAGCTTTCCAATGGTGCATAAATCGTTGACCTAGCTCGCTCATAGGCAAAGTAATCAGACAGTGAACAAGACTGTTTGAACTTTGAAAAACGCATTTGAAGTATGCGTACATGAAAGCACCCAAGTTTGCACCAGTTTTGGCTGTTTTGCTTCTATTTCTCCACTTAATGCAGTCAATATACACTCTCAACTCATGGTCCTTGACAACAAATATCCTCTGCAAACAGTTTCTTGAGACTATCCAAGTAGTTAGGAATGTTTCCCAACGAGAAACCAAATTTCTTTGTCGACTGTTCCATATACCGAGTCCATTTTAGTCAATTCCTCACCACATCTTCTTTGTCATTTATTTTAGTTATGGTGATAGTTTTACGTGTCCTTCACATCCACATTGACCGGGTGGTCTTGTCAGTGACACCCTTCATACTTGTGTCAAATGTTGAGAGTTGTGATGTTGAAGTGTAACGGACATGTCCACTGTGTTGAAGGATTGTGACTGGAGAGGAGTGGATGTGATTCTGACATACCACGGCGATGACACTATCAAACACAGGTGAGTTGCATGCCACCAACCATAACCATAACCATAACCATAACCATAACCATAACCACTACCATAACCATGGTGTTTATTTGACCCCAAGTAGGTACACAATTTACTCATTTTTCTGTACATAAATTTGGCTTGTACATTTATACAGGCATACAGTGTACATACACATAGATCATTTCATGTTTCACATACTATTTGACACTACATACAAACGTATGTATTGTTACAGTAGACACCTTTCATAAAAAATGTAAAACATAGTGGTTTGAAATTGCTTTTCCACCATAAATTTTCTGCGGTTCCATGCCCCAATGACAACTTTTGCCTGTCCCTGTGTATGACTAGCCAAATGATTTTGTATGTTGCGCCTCTGAGCTTGAACGTTGCAAGAATATAGGCACTATAGAAGTTTACAATTATTATTATTATGATGATGATTACTTATGATACTGTTTTAGAAAAAAAAACGAAAAAAACCGTAATGATTTAGCTTATGCAAATTGGGGTCATTGTCTACTATTAAAACAATAAGTTTGCTGTCATTGGAGCCACAGTGTCCTTGACCTTTAACCTCTGCAGGCTCTAGATCTATCAAGTCTTGCTGAATCAGATTTAAAATAGACCATCTACAAGCAAAAGAAACTACTCTGCTTTAAGTCAATACATTTATTTGTCTTACTCTTTAGCTGAATTGTAGATGTCTACAGTTACTGTAGTTAATAATAATAATTTTCTATTATAATGGTATTTCATTTCATGTTTCTACTAATTTTAAAGTGTCAATTTTGTTTAATAACAATTTAATATTTAAAAAAAATAAAAACTAATCCAAAATAACAAATATTTTATTATTTTGTGTTATTTGTTACACATTTTCTAAAGTGAATTAAAACATTGTGAACTACATCGGATGCGACGCAATGTAAAGTAAATATTATTAAAGCGTAACAAATTATTTCCAAGACACGCTTTCATGAACTTACAGTTTATAATGTCTTACAGGCAGTAATACAGTTACAGTTTTGCTCATCTACATTAATGTTATGTCACATTTCTCCACAACTGGTGTGTTTCAACAAGGCATATGCATTAGAATCCAGTTTAATTTTAACTATTTTAACTTGTTTGTATTATTTTAGATTGGCGATTCTGTCAAACTTTCCTGAGACATTTCACCCATATGCATACAGGAGCCTGTTACTGGAAACAGGGTGAGTAGCATCACAAACTGTCAAACCAAATTTGGCATTTATGTTTGAAAGTTTTTTATGCATTATGTGATGAAAAAAGGCCAAGTTAATGCTGGTGTAGCATCTTAACATATATGATTATATTATGCAGTTTACCATAATGACTGTTTATATTTTTACGCTGTTTACATCCACTCATAATAGTAACAAAATTAGTAATTTTTGTATACCTTGAGTTTTCAGTAAGACATCGGAAAGCGCATTGCATGTTTTTTGGAAAACTTATAATTTAGTAATTTTTTCAGTTTAAAAGCATAGCCATTGCTTTTAAATTTTTGGCTAATAAAAAAGTGATGATTGAACATGTTATATGTGATACAATTGGTGCTAGGCCAGATATTTTCAACTCAAAGTATTGCCATGACAGGTCTCAGGATGGTGACTTGTTGACACAAAGTATTGCTGTAACAGGTGTCAGGATGGTGACATGTTGACACAAAGTATTGTTGTGACAGGTGTCAATATGGTGACATGTTGACACAAAGCATTGCTGTGACAGGTCTCAGGATGGTGATATGTTGACCCAAAGTATTGTTGTGACAGGTGTCACGATGGTGACATATTGACACAAAGTATTGCTGTGACAGGTGGCCGGATGGTGACATGTTGACACCAATATTGCTATGACAGGTCTCAGGATGGTGACATGTTGACACAAAATATTGCTGTAACATGTGTCAGGGTGGTGACATGTTGACAAAAGTATTGTTGTGACATGTGTCAGGATGGTGACATGTTGACACAAAGTATTGCTTTGACAGGTGTCGGGATGGTGACATGTTGACACAAACTATTGCTGTAACAGGTGTCAGGATAGTGACATGTTGACACAAACTATTGCAGTAACAGGTGTCAGGATGGTGACATGTTGACACAAAGTATTGCTGTGACATGTGTCAGGATGGTGACATGTTGACACAAAGTATTGCTGTGACAGGTGTCAGGATGGTGACATGTTGACACAAAGTATTGCTGTGACAGATCGCAGGATGGTGACATGTTGACACAAAGTATTGTTTTGACAGGTCTCAAGAGGGTGACATGTTGACACAAAGTATTGCTGTAACATGTGTCAGGATGGTGACATGTTGACACAAAGTATTGTTGTGACAGGTGTCAATATGGTGACATGTTGACACAAAGCATTGCTGTGACAGGTCTCAGGATGGTGACATGTTGACCCAAAGTATTGTTGTGACAGGTGTCACGATGGTGACATATTGACACAAAGTATTGCTGTGACAGGTGTCCGGATGGTGACATGTTGACACAAATATTGCTATGACAGGTCTCAGGATGGTGACATGTTGACACAAACTATTGCTGTAACATGTGTCAGGGTGGTGACATGTTGACAACAGTATTGTTGTGACATGTGTCAGGATGGTGACATGTTAACACCAAGTATTGCTGTGACAGGTGTCAGGATGGTGACATGTTGACACAAACTATTGCTGTAACAGGTGTCAGGATAGTGATATGTTGACACAAACTATTGCTGTAACAGGTGTCAGGATGGTGACATGTTGACACAAAGTATTGCTGTGACATGTGTCAGGATGGTGACATGTTGACACAAAGTATTGCTGTGACAGGTGTCAGGATGGTGACATGTTGACACAAACTATTGCTGTAACAGGTGTCAGGATGGTGACATGTTGACACAAAGTATTGTTTTGACAGGTCTCAAGAGGGTGACATGTTGACACAAAGTATTGCTGTAACATGTGTCAGGATGGTGACATGTTGACACAAAGTATTGTTGTGACAGGTGTCAATATGGTGACATGTTGACACAAAGCATTGCTCTGACAGGTCTCAGGATGGTGATATGTTGACCCAAAGTATTGTTGTGACAGGTGTCACGATGGTGACATATTGACACAAAGTATTGCTGTGACAGGTGTCCGGATGGTGACATGTTGACACAAATATTGCTATGACAGGTCTCAGGATGGTGACATGTTGACACAAACTATTGCTGTAACATGTGTCAGGGTGGTGACATGTTGACAAAAGTATTGTTGTGACATGTGTCAGGATGGTGACATGTTGATACAAAGTATTTCTGTGACGGGTCTCAGGATGGTGACATGTTGACACAAAGTATTGTTGTGACAGGTGTCAGGATGGTGACATGTTGACACAAAGTATTGCTGTAACATGTGTCAGGATGGTGACATGTTGACACAAAGTATTGTTGTGACAGGTGTCAATATGGTGACATGTTGACACAAAGCATTGCTGTGACAGGTCTCAGGATGGTGATATGTTGACCCAAAGTGTTGTTGTGACAGGTCTCAGGATGGTGACATGTTGACACAAAGTATTGTTGTGACATGTGTCAGGATGGTGACATGTTGATACAAAGTATTTCTGTGACGGGTCTCAGGAGGGTGACATGTTGACACAAAGTATTGCTGTGACAGGTCTCAGGATGGTGACATGTTGACACAAAGTATTGCTGTGACAGGTATCAGGATGGTGACATGTTGACACAAAGTATTGCTGTGACAGGTGTGAGGGTGGTGAGTGGGAGGTGATGCCGTGGACCCAGGAATGCTGGAGACAGCCCGACTGGAGTGAGCAGCACAAGCCCAGGTAACAACTTCACCTTCACCTTCACCTATCCCGTAGTCTGGTGGACCGTTGGGGCGCCACAGATGATCTGGCAACCAGCTCCCTCCATTCCTCTCACCTCTCAGCTTTTCTCATGGTGGCGTACAGGGTCATGCCAGTCCATTCTGGGATGTTGTCCTCCCATCTCTTCTTCAGTCTGCCTCTTCTTCCTCTTCTTCTCCCTCCTTGCACTGTGGCCTGCAGGATTGTCTTGGCAAGTCCTGCAGATCTAGGTAACAACTACAGTGTCTTATTTATTACCGACAGTTTATCAATTCGTATAGTGACAATTTTTTTACTATTCTAGCATAACCAATATTGCATAGTTGTATGGTCTAGGTCAGCTCTACCCTAGTTGGGGTACATATAGCCATAGGGGTATGCAGGAGGGTTTCAAAGAGGTATACGAAGATTTATCTGAAAGTAGGGCTTTTGTTATTGCCATTGTGTCATCTAAGATTGGCGTATCATATGACACTCTGGGGTGAAGTCCTCGTGAGACAATGTAGGTATCCTCTCCACCTATCGCTGTCAACACAGATTGTTGGGATTGTTCTGCATGACCAAACTTTAATTTGGCTTCACGGGCAATTTCTG
>OZ024866.1:5398971-5421471 GCA_964017155.1 Oasisia sp. SBJ-2009 | reverse complement strand
TCAAGAATTTTAATTACATATATGTATTAAATAAAGGATGGCTGTGTTTCTAAAGTTGTCTCAATATTTCCTCAAAATGGCCACAACTGTGAATATTGTTTGCAGGTGATTAACAGTGGCATTATGTCGATGCTACTGTAACAAACGGACAATCATGAAACGTGTTTTATTACTGTGTATCCATTTTAGGTCATAATACCTTACCATTGGGTGTGGTGCGAGAATTGTGGAATATCGGTACAAGCTGGGTTATAACCATTAATACGTGTGCTGTGTGGACTTAACAGGATTTAGCAGACCTCACCACCTGGATTGTGTACGATACACTGTGATCAACATGATGTCCATTTTTACACACTTAGCTATCCCAGCATGCAAATGGTTGAAAGCACCGAGTTGACCTTACGAATGTAGATGGCAGTGAGTTAGATTGATGTTTTAGCCATAGAATTGGACAAATGTCAGGGGTAAAATGGCATAAACTGAAGAGGCTGTCCAGATAACTGAAGGGTCCCGTCAATCAGTCACATGACTACATCTGAGGCAAGTCATTCATCACTACAAGCACCATATACTGCATTGGTGTTTTAATGTTTAATGACACCATAATCTGTCCTGTTGTGTGTGTAAACAAATATGGAAATAAGTGCTCAGTACAGTGCACAGGTGTTGGAATGAAATCAATATTGGGGGGTTCAATCAGAGCTTCAGCATCACATCAAGGTCCCACTGTCTCAGGTGGCATGAGGTTGGAAGACAGGAAGGAAACAAAACATTTTGTCACCACAAGTTTCTCTGCTGTCAGCTCATGACACTGGAAGACAACTTAGACAAGGGGGTGTTTTTGTTGTTGAAGACAAGGGGGTGTTTTTGTTGTTGAAGACAAGGGGGTGTTTTTGTTGTTGAAGACAAGGGGGTGTTTTTGTTGTTGAAGACAAGGGGGTGTTTTTGTTGTTGAAGACAAGGGGGTGTTTTTGTTGTTGTTGAAGACAATGGGGTGTTTTTGTTGTTGTTGAAGACAAGGGGGTGTTTTTGTTGTTGTTGTTATTGAAGACAAGGGGGTGTTTTTGTTGTTGAAGACAAGGGGGTGTTTTTGTTGTTGTTGAAGACAATGGGGTGTTTTTGTTGTTGTTGAAGACAATGGGGTGTTTTTGTTGTTGTTGAAGACAAGGGGGTGTTTTTGTTGTTATTGAAGACAACGGGATGTTTTTGTTGTTGAAGACAACGTGGTTTTTGTTGTTGTTGTTGAAGACAATGGGGTGTTTTTGTAGTTGTTGAATACAAGGGGATGTTTTTAAGGGGGTGTTTTTGTTATTGTTGAAGACAAAACAGTGTTTTTGTTGTTGTTGTTGTTGTTGTTGTTATTGACGATTTGACAGCAAAGTTTAGTTATTTTCAGATATCTTCCAAAACCTACTTGGTTATGGTTATCCCATTTGCCTAAACAATATTTGGGTTCTAATCATATCTCCAGACCCCACTGAAAACAGTACACATTCTCACCCATTCATAAATATTGGGGGTCAAGCCCCCTTCCAGAAGCATTGGTCCTCCCTGCACCCTCCTCCCATGTGCCACCCTACCCTCCCCAAGCTCCGATGTCCATGCATTCCAGTGTGGATTATCAGCCTCTTCAGTTGATGCCTTGTTGCCATTTTGACCTGTGTCCAGTAGAACATGTCCAGTGTTGTAAGTTGGATGTAACGTGCACAACGTAGGCATGGTGTGTAATCTTGTACTTGTGATTCATATTATGATTAAGCACTCTAATCATATTCAACAAAACACAGCACTATTAAAATGCAAGGTTCCACTTAGTATCATGTGTAGTAAAAGTAGCACTTAAAAATGTGATGTTTATTTTAAATAACCACCACTTAAATCCACTATTGGTTTATACGTAGAAAGCACCTAAATAACACCACATAATAATCACTTAGATGTTACTACATAATAATAATAATAATAATAATTTAAATAGCACCACATAATCACTTCAATGGCACCACCCAGTAACCACTTAACTGGCACCACATAATAATCACTAAATTGGCACCACGTAATAACCACTTAAATGGCACCATACGATAACCATTTATGGTTAGTTTCAAGAGTTTGCAAAGTCAAGAAAAGTAATGTTTTGTATAAATTCAAGCCAGTGTTCCTTGTTCAGGAATATGTAATAGCATTGTTTTGTTATAGTTATAAATTTGTTATGACTACAGTAATATGTATACTTGAAACACAATATGTACAATTTGCACAAATTATTTATGTCTTAATGTTGCTATAACAAATTGCAGAAGCTGGAAGTTTTATAAACAAATGCAAATGCTGCAAGTTTGAAAGAAAGCCAAACATGTAATGCTTTTTGGGGATAACCTGGTCACTGAACACAAACAATTCAGGGCAATTATGCATGGACACAAGTCAAGTTCATATGCCAACTTATAGCTTGGTTCATATTATATTTTAAAGTTGCATTAACTCAATCTTCCTGCTTGTTTTTTATAACAGAAAAGTCAAAGCAGACACATTTTAAGCGTGTCACAAGTGAACTATTAATCTGAATAAAAATTAAAGAAGCCAGCTGACACAGCAGCCACGTGCAGCACCTTACTACTTTGCATATATTATTTAGTAAGGACACTATTGCATATGTTACACCACGTGGTGGGTGGATATTTTAGTTTTTCCAAGATGAAGCCCATTTAAAAGTTATCTCACCTAATTCTTGAATATGGTTTGTGATATTTAAACTGTCAGCATTAAATAATAAAGCAACACAGAAAATAGTCATTAGGATGACTCAAATACTTTTTTATTTGGTGTAGCAGTGATGACCATTGGTGAGAATATTGCATAATAGTTGTATAGTTTGTCACATTGTTGCAGAAAATAGAATAAAAAAAGGGAGGACCAACCAAAAGAAAAAACAAACATGCTAGTGAGTATGCATTTGCATAACTGTCATTTTGGACACAACAGCTGATGAAAGAATTTAAAAAAATCAAATCTATCTGTTTTCCATTTGTTCAGTGAATAAAAATGGTGGCATTTCAATTGATTTGTTTGCTGCAGTCGTCAGAAGAGATGTACATCAAGAACGTGAAGCGATGGCTGCTGCCCTTCCTCCAGCGATGTAATCACACCAACGAAGGCTGCTCCGATCGACTCATGGTGAAATATCTCATTTCCATGGCAAAGATCGACCTCGGACTCTGCCTCAAGATCTTCAGAGCATCCAAGGCAGATGTGAGTCCTTTCTTAGGTCAATGACAGTGGGTCAGTGTGTACAAATTAAGGAAGTGTTCTTATATAGTGCAGTATCCAGTCCTCAGGACTGCTCAGAGTGTTTTACACTTTACACTTTCCTTTACACTTCTCTGACTTCTTCAAGTAAACATCATCTCAAGTTCTCTGGGAAGCATCCAGCTATACTACAATTAATGCACGAAGGCTGCTTGTACAAATATCCACCAATGTATATAGCCAGGTACTTATTCATACAGCTGAGTAAACTGGAGGAAGATATACAAGACAACTGGTAAGCAAGCGTGCTTCTTGGATATCAGTTTAAAAAGATATGGTGAATTGTATTCGGTGTAGTCTATTTAAAGTTTGAAATTGTGCAATTGTATATTTGTAATGAAAACAAAAATAGCCCTGTTTGGCTGTATGTTTTTTTACAAAGGTATTATTTTAATTTTTAGAGTAGTCATCTAGAATTAGTGAGTCCAGTACAGGTTACACATTTACCCCCTGTGTGGGATCTTTTATTTCTGGCATAGACACCAGTTGTCCAGTTTACTAAAAATATATAACCTGATGTAGTTATAAATGTCATATTTATTGAGTGTTGTACTTAAATTAACCTGTGATTATGTTGTGTTTTCACAGCAGCCAGATCCAATCATCGACAGTGAAATGTTGCTCATCACGGTTGCACTGGAGTGCATCTATGCATGTGAGAGGTGAGCTTTGACATCCAGACCTTAAAGGCATCTTTCAACGTTGTTCAGAGTATTTTGTGCACAAAATACTCTGAACATTATTATATTCATGTATTATTTTGAGGGAGTTGACTATCTTTTTAGGGCCATGTTTTATGTAGGATATCGAATTTATGGAAAATCTTAAAATGGTAGAACATTATTGTTGACAAATTGTGTATTTTGTCATGAAAACATTAACTTTTCTGAAGATTTCCAGTTGTAGTGTATCGGGTCATCAAGGTTGACATATGATGTCTCTGCATTGGTGCTATACCTCACAGGGGCAAATCATGTCAGTAATATTAATTTGATGTTGTCATTTAATTTTTCATGCATGATAATGTGTTTGTCCGCCATTAGTGGGAATGTGAGAAACTATATTGTTAGGAACAGGAAACACTGTGTCACTGTTGTGATTGTAACTGTCTTTGTCCGGACAGTACTGACCAGCTGAGTAACGCCTTTGCTGTCCTTGAATGTCTACCAGAGAGGGGATTTGGGTAAGTCACTTTCACTTTCACTTGGTTCAGGTCAAGTAACTTGAACCGTATGGAATATATTGTTCATGGCTCCAAGATTTGGTTGTTTTGCAAGAAACTTACTTTAGAACATTGTAGTTGTAACATGATGTTTCAACCCATCAACTACGAGTCTCGGTCACATACTAGTGTTACGTGGGATGGCTCAGGTTTCGGTGGAATTATTTGGCTATAGATGGTGGGCAGGTGGTATCCCTGGTTTCTGTTCCCCACTCAGCTATCCAATAATTTACTCTGTCCTTGCATGATTAATATAAATATTTTGAAGATTGATTGTATTTGGTCGATGCTACAAAAAAAATGAAGAAAATAGATATGTATGTTAATAATTTTTGATTTACAGTACTTATAAATACTGTGTGATGAACCTGAGAAAATGTATAGATACGTGTCATGTACATCACTGGCTTAGCCTTGACTGACCTGTGTGACTCCATCTAGACACATTGTCTGAAATCAGTCCACTTAAAACCTTTTTTGCTTTCAGAACCACTTCAAAGTTGCTGCAGGAGCTGCACAATCAGGTGGATGAGTTGGAGTGCCAACTCAGGTATGATCGTGTTCCTAGAACATATATCCGGATACTAAAACTAGATTTCTTATTTCACAACTTATACATTTTTACTCATATAGAAATTTAGACCACCATCTGATAAGCAGTGAAGATTCAGTTCCCGGTGAAGACCATCGATAGTGCTCAAAATGTCGATGCCGGTAACGATATAGTAACGATATACATGCTGTGGTATTGTGTAGTGGAGTTACACTGAAGACAACAATACATATTGTCACTTTAATGTGTTCGTTTGTAAATAACTAATAAAAGTGAATGTGAGGTCAAGTAAAATATCACTGATGTCACATTCTGATTACATTTGGTCTGCAGCAGTAATTTTCAGCCACATTTTGACCGTGCCATTTTATATCAACCATCGTTGCACTAGTAAATTGACATTGTGTTTTGCTCCAGTGCTGCTGAGATTCTTGAGAACAACGATCTGTCTCAGACAATTGCTTTCATCAGGGACACACAGGTAATGTATCCGTCCGTCCGTCCGTCCGTCCGTCCGTCCGTCCGTCCGTCCGTCCGATACACTAGTTACAGTTGTGATGTCGATGTTCTAGTTGATTAGAATGTGACATTTGAATCTCTCAAAAATGAGTTCTCTTTTTCTCTTAAGTTGAGTTGACTCTCCAATTCAGTCTACCAATAGAGACCAAAAATATATTTGATCTATGTAAATGTAGAACCACAGTTTATTCAGAAAGAGATACTAAAACATGTTTTGACATTATTGTTATAAAATGTTTATGAAAGGATCTGTGGTGGTTAGTAATAATGTAATCAGTGAATGCAACAGAAATTCAATATGAAGAGGACTTTGTGTGGTTAGTTAACACCAAGGCCAGTGAGTTACACGTCTCAGTGTCAACTGCGACTGTTGCACTGGAGAGTTTGTCTGTGGAAGTTGACATGAACACATTCACACTTGTGTTTATAGAATGATGCTGAGGAAGCAAAGAAACTGTTCACAAAATTGACACGAGTTGCTGGGCGCAAGTGAGTGAACATTGTTATTACTGCTGTGATGTTATAACACCCTGTCATGATTGCTGGGATGTTATATCAATGACCCCTTGTTGTTACTGTTATGATGTGTTATTTATGTCATTTAGAACACCCTGTTATTACTGTTGTAATGTCACCTCCAGGACCCCTGTTATTACTGTTACGATGGCACCTCAATGACCCCCTGTTATTACTGTTATGATGTCACCTCCAGGACACCCTGTTGTTACTGTTACAATGTCACCTCCAGGACCCCCTGTTGTTACTGTTACAATGTCACCTCCAGGACCCCCTGTTGTTACTGTTACAATGTCACCTCCAGGACCCCCTGTTATTACTGTTACAAAGTCACCTCCAGGACCCCCTGTTGTTACTGTTACAAAGTCACCTCCAGGACCCCCTGTTGTTACTGTTACAAAGTCACCTCCAGGACCCCCTGTTGTTACTGTTACAATATCACCTCCAGGACACCCTGTTGTTACTGTTACAATGTCATCTCCAGGACCCCCTGTTATTACTGTTACAATGTCACCTCCAGGACCCCCTGTTGTTACTGTTACAATGTCACCTCCAGGACCCCCTGTTATTACTGTTACAATGTCACCTCCAGGACCCCCTGTTATTACTGTTACAATGTCACCTCCATGACCCCCCTGTTATTACTGTTACGATGTCTCCTCCAGGACCCTCTGTTATTACTGTTACAATGTCACCTCCAGGACCCCCTGTTATTACTGTTACAATGTCCCCTCCAGGACACCTGCCCTTGGAGCCAGGCAGTGGAAGATGTTGTTGTCAGATCTTCTTGCTCTTCAGGAGAAGGTTTACCACTGTATCAAGCCATCTACATGCTACGAGGTATCACTGTCAGTTTCTTTCCTAGAATTTATCTCAGCATGACAGGAGTGTCAAGGCTGGTATTAGTAATGTCTTTAGTCCACTGTTTTCCTCACGTATAGTTAAAATGAAAAACTAAGTTTTTGAGACATGTTTTAATATCAAATACAGATGACATGACTACAGCATACCATAGAGGTGATTGTGATTCTGTACAATGAAGATTGTTAACATGATTCGGCAGAAACTGAGTGCATCTGTTTGACATGTGAAATTAAATTGGCTTGTGAAGAGAAACCATTGTTTAATATGTGTAATTATATTGTCTTAAGAATATTGTAACCACTTAAGCTACTTCTTTGATGGTTTGTTTACATTCCAGTAATTTAATCAGTGGTTCTGATCAATAATATCGATTAATTTAAGAAAGATGTCCTTTTTGATGTAAACCACACACCTGTGCAGACATTTTATTGCGATTATGCGCAGCAGAAATTGAGTTAACCGATGTACACCAGGGGTCTCCACAAGTCTCGCTTTCTTTTCTCAGATTTTTGTCGAGAGTTTGCTGTGTTCTGGTCGTCTTGACAACATCCAACTCGCTGGCGAAATGGTTCAGAAGAGCTGTCACCAGGAGTCCGACCACCTCCACCAGTCCTCAACTGACTCACCAGAGGGCGCTCCGGTCTGGAAGGTTCCCTACGAGCGAGCCGTTGAGCTCATGTTAATGGCGGCACAGGAATATTTTGATTCGTCGGCTAATCTCACTGATTCCTCAATGGACCTTGCCCGGTATGTTTTTTCTTTTTTTCTTGGTAAAATCCAATCTTATGAATGAAACCTTTATGAGGAATAAGCTGTTTTTACTGTAATCTAACAATAATTTAGCTAGCTTGTGTACTTGTATAATTGTGTTAATTTTCTTTGTATGTGGCAGACATTAAACAATCAGGGGTTAATCTATAACCCCATAAATACAACACAATTAGCTGGTGTATTTAAAAAATCCCTCAATGTCATGGATTCTTAATGGTATAACATGTACAAAGATAGTTCGCAATGAAAATGTAGCCAGAAACAATTATCAAATGTGTGTGTGTTGGATGCTGCTAAAGTCTGCCACAACAAAGCTAACAACAGTAATACAACGAGTTCTATTGCACTTAAATTAAGGTTGTTATAAAAAATTACTCCTAAATTCTGAAACTGCAGGCATAAAATACTGACTAAATATGTTACACCAAATGAACACAGCGGCAACCTGTGTTTATACTGGTTGTTTAAGTTTTAGTGTTGCTGTTAAGTTACATGTATTTGACCTTTCCTTGCAGGGCGTGTTTGAATGTGATCACTGATGTGCCTCAGTCTGTGTTGAATGAGCTCGATCTCATCCAGTCTCTTAGTCTTCTCAACGGCTTCGGAGTCAACATACTACCCATTCAAGGTCAGTAACACCATCAAGGTCGCTGTAAACATTTCCTAGCCATTATTGAACATTTCTCAGGATAGTTCTTTTCCAAATAACAAGTTTTCGTATACAATGACGTCATTCGTCAGTAGTACTGAAAAAGTCGATGTATAATGTCTATGTCTGTGTCTGTCTCTGTCAAACTCTCATTCTCTCTCCTCTCCTCTCTTTTTCTTTCTCTGTCTTTTTTCTTTCTCTCATTCTCTCAATCTCTCTCGTGCTCTCTCTTTCTCTCCCTTCCAGCTTTCTCTCTAATTTAATGCTCTCTCACTTCTCTCTCTCCTTTCTCATCTCTCTCCTATCTCATCTCTCCTCTCCTTTCTTTTCCTCTAATATATATATACTATATATAAATTATATATATATATGATCTTACCTTTACTTTTTTCTTTACTTTGATGTTCCTGTCTGTTCACTTTCAGTTCGGATGTGCAGTGACCGTCTAGAGCTGATACAGAAGGCGGTTGACAGCAAACCCTTCACCTACAAAAACTCACAGAGGGTACGAAACAGTTCCAGTCTTTTCCAAAACAGTGTAATCTCCGGATGGCACTACTTGTAGATTACTAATGACACCATCCACCAGATAATGCCACAAGCACCAGTGTTTTGGTCTAAGGGAAACTTACATGGCACATTTAGGCTACACCATAGGTATTTCTTCTATATCAGTTTACATGGATTTGTTTCATTATGTAACAGTTGTAGTAAAGTACAAATTTTATTGTATATCGTGAGATAAACGTGAAGTTGAAGTGGTCGACGGAGATATACTTATGTTGCCAGGGCAGGTGTCTCACAAATGTGGTATTTATTTTGTGGAGGTATGTTTCAGCTGTCTCTCAACTGGTCTGTGTGTTGTAGTTGCTGCGACTTGGGGAGTTGCTTCGTGTTGGAGGCAGCAATGATGTGGAGAGACAAGGGAGAGTCCTCAAAGTGATTGCTCAAGTAGCTCTCAAGGTATCTCAACACAAACAGTTGTCTACATCTCAGCTCGCAAGATGGAAGTCAACAAAACCTCCAGTTCTCACTCTCTCATTCAACTGTTGGTGTTAGATCCACCTATTCATATAAAATGTAAACTGTGTTTCTCTTTTGAATTTTTTTTAGAAGAATGGATTTCCAAATTGCCGGAAACTGTTGAGAGTGTGAAGAGAGAGGGTGGGAGAGTGGGAGAGAGAGACAGAGGTGGAGAGAGAATGTGTGTGCGTGATTGTGTGTGTATGTGTGAGTGCGAGTGTGTGTTTGTGTGAGTGTGTTTGTGAGTGTAATTGTGTGTATGTGAGTGCATGTGAGTGTTTGTGTGTGAGTGTGTATGAGTGTGTGTGTGTGTGGGTGGGTGGGTGGGCGGGTGGGCGGGCAGGGGTGTGTGAGTGCATGCGAGTGTGTATGTGAGTCTGTGTGACTGTGTGCTTGTGTATCGGTGCTTGTGTATGACAGCAAGAGATAACATTTTATTGGTTATGCTGTAGTGAATGTAATAACCAACACATCCAAATTATAACAAAGTTGGTTTGGTTCA
The DNA here is from genome assembly GCA_964017155.1 of Oasisia sp. SBJ-2009. NCBI lineage: Eukaryota > Metazoa > Annelida > Polychaeta > Sabellida > Siboglinidae > Oasisia > Oasisia sp. SBJ-2009. The sequence continues at coordinate 5,411,540 of OZ024866.1, read as the reverse complement.
ACAATGCGAGAGTAAGGAATTCAAAATCCTAACTAGAGTTGCTTGACCCACTGTACTTGTTGTGACGGTCAGGTGCAAGACTTCAGTGTTGCGTATGAGAACTGCTACCGCCTGATGGAGATGGGTTACCCTGACATCTGGCCAGAGTGCAAGGAACTGGCAGAAGCGGAACAGTTCAAAGATATTCCAGCCAAGTATGTGAATTATTGTCTTTGTTACGCTCAGACATGGCAGCTTGATATGACTATTTTATAATTATGCAAGTAGCTGAAGTTAATATAGTATAAGATGTGCTTCACTGACTAAAAAACATTTTGAACTTTTTTCAGCCAGATCAGAGGTAAACTACTGTTCACCATTGTGGGCAAATCTGTGTTCCAGAATTAAAATTAGGAAAGATACATGTATAATTCTTGATCATCTGTATTCTGTAAACCTTATGGTGCACTATGACCAGAGTATTTGTCATTTTTTTTGTTTTAAAGTGCATAAAAAAAATTGATTCATCTTTAAAACTTATTGAAGTTTAAAAAAGTGTCCTGTTATTACACAAAGTAGAGTATGCTGCACACTACATTCAACATATTATTATCTCAGTACTATAATTACTTCCAGATATTCACTTTGTCCCTCTGATGAGGACATCTACATAGTCTGGATAGAGACAGACTTCTTTTTTGTCTTTGCTACTGAAAACTGCCATGATGGCTTTCAAAATGCTGTCATGTTCCATGTGTGTGATGATGTGTGTCTCTTGTAGGTTGGAGTTGTTGTGTTTTGCCATCACATACTGTATCCCAAAGATGATTGAACCAATACTGCGAGCAAAGTGTCTGCTTGAAACACAGGTATGACTTCAGTCAGTCTCCTCTACGTAGCCCTCCTGTCAAGTGGTGGACAAGTTGGCTGTATTAAATTGTCTTGGTGTGACTGTCACAACCATGACCAACTTTATTGAGTCTTCTGTGGGATTTGTTTTTCTTATAAATAATACTGTTGATGCCTTCTATAAAGTTTGTTAAATAGTTTGTTATTAGTCACTCAAGTGTACACTTTTTACTATTGTTTGGTACATGTATTGTATGTTTTAAATGTTATTCATTTGTGCGTAAAGTTTTTGCTATGTACTTTTGTAAATGCATCATTAATTAAATGAGTAAACAATGCATCTGTCTAGATGGCTAATTAGAAGAAGCATAAATATGGTCCTGGTGTCCTGAGGCAGGTCGGGGACTAAGGACTGTTTCTGTGTCTGTATTTGATTGACATGGGTGTAGAGGATCATAGCTCCTAGAGGATCATAGCTCCATACAATGTGTACTCGCTACCACATCCCAAAGTTGTGGACATCACTGGGTCTTTAAAAACAAATAGTTCTTCCATCTTTGGTTGCCATTTCCTCCACTGGATCTTGTTCATTCCAGGTGAACTTACTTCCTGGGGACCATTTCACTAAGATAAAAAGCCCTTACGGAAAACAAAATTGTTCTTAAACAAAATCCAATGTGTGTGTAAATTAAATGATTGTTTTTAAATGTAAATATCCATTGCCATTTTACCAAGAACATTATTTCCATGACACACCAGTGACAATGACCCACTGGTGCATCGTGGTGTTAACAGTTTTGGGGTATTTGCGATCAGTGTTAAGTATCAAAACTGATTTTATAGTGCAAAATCAGGTTTAAGAGCTTTTGTGAAATGGTCAAGCGTATATCATTGAAGTCAATGTGAATGTACACAGACATCTATACATACCCATGATGCACTGCAGATCCTGTGTGAGAGAGTCAACTGCCAGGTGGCTGACAGCAAGAACCAGAGTCCAGGGGACAGTCCATTCTCTGCAAGAGGGGCCATCCGTCAGACGAAGGAAATCCTCTCATCAACAAACAAGGCCACCAGGGCAGCGCTGCTGCATGTCAGCGACACGAGATGGTGGACGAAGACACTGACGAGTCTGTCGACCGCCAGGCACGAGCGAGGCAGTGAGATGGATGATGGGAACAGGAAGTTGGAACGACAAGGGTGTCATCCCTTCTATGAGTCTGTCATTGATGGTTGCTACTCAAACAGGGTGAGTGATATGCCATTTTGTTTTCTTGAAAGCAATATCGTTTATAATATAAACAACAGCTTCTGTATGAGCATTAGTGTGTTTAAATAATAATGTTTTCAGATGTTTATTAGTGGATGTTTGCAGACATTTTGAATAGTTTCAAGTTACCATAGTTTGTAAGAGGAACGTGTCTTTTTCTAGTGCAATGCCAGGTGGCTCAGTGAAGCCTGTGACTGAACGCATCACCAAGAAAACCTGAACTAACTTGGCATTTATTAAGCAACAAAGCAATGTATGATCTCTGATCTAAAGGCAGATTTAAGTAGAAAACTATTTAATATTCTTTGATTAAAAATTATATAAATGGTACATTGCAAAATTGTCATTGAATGAATGTCGTGTTAAGAATTGTTGCTTCTTCTTAGGTCGAGGCTGACTATCAACACTACCAGGTGCCCTCTAGTGGCAGTGGCTTGAGTGAGAACATTCTGCGTGCGGGAAAATTGGAGGAAACATTGACAGAAGGAAGGGCTGCCCACCCAGCCTCTGAGGGTAGGTACATCAGGCCACTGTACTGACCACATGATTGGTGACACTATTGTACATCAGGCCACTGTACTGACCACATGATTGGTGACACTATTGTACATCAGGCCACTGTACCGACCACATGATTAGTGACACTATTGTACATCAGGCCACTGTACTGACCACATGATTGGTGACACTATTGTACATCAGGCCACTGTACCGACCACATCATTGGTGACACTATTGTACATCAGGCCACTGTACCGACCACATGATTAGTGACACTATTGTACATCAGGCCACTGTACCGACCACATGATTAGTGACACTATTGTACATCAGGCCACTGTACCGACCACATGATTAGTGACACTATTGTACATCAGGCCACTGTACCGACCACATGATTAGTGACACTATTGTACATCAGGCCACTGTACCGACCACATGATTAGTGACACTATTGTACATCAGGCCACTGTACCGACCACATGATTAGTGACACTATTGTACATCAGGCCACTGTACCGACCACATGATTAGTGACACTATTGTACATCAGGCCACTGTACCGACCACATGATTAGTGACACTATTGTACAACAGGCCATTATGCCGCCGGCCACATTGTCAGTGATACTACAGTTTGGTAGCATTTACAGTTGGCTCTATTCAGATGACATCTGGAACAGTAGTAGAAAGTTTCAAAGGCAGCACCTGTTATCACCCAACTGTTGTTTTAATAGCTATCAAATGAAAAACATTTACCAAATAAATAAGAAATATTTTAAATTGCACCGATAATTTACAGCAACATATTACTTAACCTCTGCTTGTATATGTGTGTGTCTGGTGTCATTGTACAATGTGGTACACTTCATGTGTACAGACGTAGAGAGTGTGACATGTTCAGTTTATTATGTCTGTCTTCTTCCAGTGCTACAGCAACTGGCAGAAGACAACTTATCCAGAGACTCAAGCCTCGGCCTAGCCTTCTTGCTCAGTCTACCTCAGGTAATAACAGACTCAGTCCTCAGTCTGGCCTTCTTGCTCAGTCTACCTCAGGTAATAACAGACTCAGTCCTCAGTCTGGCCTTCTTGCTCAGTCTACCTCAGGTAATAACAGACTCAGTCCTCAGTCTGGCCTTCTTGCTCAGTCTACCTCAGGTAATAACAGACTCAGTCCTCAGTCTGGCCTTCTTGCTCAGTCTACCTCAGGTAATAACAGACTCAGTCCTCAGTCTGGCCTTCTTGCTCAGTCTACCTCAGGTAATAACAGACTCAGTCCTCGGTCTGGCCTTCTTGCTCAGTCTACCTCAGGTAATAACAGACTCAGTCCTCAGTCTGGCCTTCTTGCTCAGTCTACCTCAGGTAATAACAGACTCTCTACCTCAGGTAATAACAGACTCAGTCCACAGTCTGGCCTTCTTGCTCAGTCTACCTCAGGTAATAACAGACTCAGTCCTCAGTCTGGCCTTCTTGCTCAGTCTACCTCAGGTAATAACAGACTCTCTACCTCAGGTAATAACAGACTCAGTCCTCAGTCTGGCCTTCTTGCTCAGTCATCCTCAGGTAATAACAGACTCTCTACCTCAGGTAATAACAGACTCTCTACCTCAGGTAATAACATACTCAGTCCTCGGTCTGGCCTTCTTGCTCAGTCTACCTCAGGTAATAACAGACTCAGTCCTCGGTCTGGCCTTCTTGCTCAGTCTACCTCAGGTAATAACACACTCAGTCCTCGGTCTGGCCTTCTTGCTCAGTATACCTCAGGTAATAACAGACTCAGTCCTTGGCCTGGCCTTCTTGCTCAGTCTACCTCAGGTAATAACAGACTCAGTCCTCAGTCTGGCCTTCTTGCTCAGTCTACCTCAGGTAATAACAGACTCTCTATCTCAGGTAATAACAGACTCTCTATCTCAGGTAATAACAGACTCTCTATCTCAGGTAATAACAGACTCTCTATCTCAGGTAATAACAGACTCAGTCCTCAGTCTGGCCTTCTTGTTCAGTCTACCTCAGGTAATAACAGACTCAGTTCTCAGTCTGGCCTTCTTGCTCAGTCTACCTCAGGTAATAACAGACTCTCTATCTCAGGTAATAACAGACTCTCTATCTCAGGTAATAACAGGCAGTCTTAGGCCAGGCCTTCTTGTTCGCACTATTTGAGGTAATAACTAAGTAACAGGGAATAAAAACTGTTTTGTACTGTATGAACACAGGTGATATCATTGTAGTTGATCATGTCTGAACCCAGTTGACCTCCCTGTTTGCTTTCAGCCGGTGGATGCTGACCAGTGCTTCCTGAAACACCCAACCACGGCAGTGTCACTGCAGCTTGCGATGTATTACTACGCCCTGCAGATCTATAAGACCCTGCCCCAGGAGAGCACCCCCCAGCCTGACCCTGTGTACCTCCACAGTCCTGGTGACGTCACCAAGAGGTCACTCAAGTTGGCCAAGAAGTATCAGGCGGAACAAACGTCTGACGTTGAGTTTGACCCTGCGATGAGCTCTCTGGCAGACAAACTTCTCAGTTACAATGAACGCCTGATGGATTTTGCCCAGGCACAAACATTGCAGACCCTTAACAGAGGTGGGTTTAGCTTAGAAAGTCTATTATTTGATTTGTCAAACTGTCAAAAAGGCTGACTGATAAATTCTACAAATTTATAAATGTATAATCTCCCAAATACTTGATATGTGACTTTCTATGGTTTTTGCAAATTTAAATTGTGTAAAATTATATTAATGTTCTCATTGACAAAGAATTTTGTATTGTGGTACAAGTTTGCATACATTTCTGACACAATGTTTATTGTCCGTAATATGATGATTTGATTGAAATGACTGTTACTGTGAATTAGAAGAAGTCAGTGTCAAATACTTTGTTAGTTCTTTTTTATGACTGGTTAATTTGTCATTCAGATTCAGTAGATCTAGGGAGCTAACGATGTCATCTCTGTTGTCAGGTATTGACACATGCCGCTTTGCTGAGGATGCTGAATACAGAAAAGAGACCATACTTGGACTTGCAATGTAAGCTTTTTCTAACAGTACATGTCATTGGCAATGATAGCATCGTTATGTATTCAGACATGTTTAGTTTTTACATACTCTGTAGACTCAGACCCATTTATTTTGACCAATGTAATACAATCAACATATAAGGTGACTCCCACTAAGACACTGAATATGTCGCTAATGTGGGAGCCATCTCTGTTATATAAAACACACTTGTGAACATAACTTGTCTACAATTAATAATACAAATAATATTAATAAAACATACAATTTTTTTTTTTTAAACAAGATATATATATATATATTATATATTAAAAATCTGTAAATCTACGATTTGAATAATTTTATATACTGTATTTTCAGATACCTATTATTTTTCTGGTCATAATAAACACAATACATGATAATTGCAGGCTTTTGTTCTGTATAATGTAGGACATATGAGAATTATGTTGTTTTAAGTTTCTGGGTACATACAATGATTATAGTAATAATGGCTATGTGACAGTATATTCATACCAACACTACACAAATAGTGCACACAATGTGGAGTGCAATGATACCCTGGGTAGATCACCAGACTCTTGATTGAAAGAAACCAGGTTCGAATCCCAGGCTACTTTGTCGAACCTTAGGCAACTTCATTCATTCTATTTCACTCAAGTTTACTCAGCTATATGAATGAGTATCTGGCTATAGACAGTGGTGGATATTTTTGTATGAATCATCTTTATGCATTAATTCCGGTGTGGCTGAATGCTTCCCAGAGAAGTTGAAATGGAGTTTGATTAAACAGATCTGCCAGAGAGTAGTATGAACAGTCTTAAAGACCAGACACTGCACCATATAAGGACTTAGCTGTACTTTCTGTTGACAGTGCAGGTGTTAATGTCGTTGTGTTGGAGGACGTAGCTGTACTTTCTGTTGACAGTGCAGGTGTTAATGTCGTTGTGTTGGAGGACGTAGCTGTACTTTCTGTTGACAGTGCAGGTGTTAATGTCGTTGTGTTGGAGGACTTAGCTGTACTTTCTGTTGACAGTGCAGGTGTTAATGTCGTTGTGTTGGAGGACGTAGCTGTACTTTCTGTTGACAGTGCAGGTGTTAATGTCGTTGTGTTGGAGGACTTAGCTGTACTTTCTGTTGACAGTGCAGGTGTTAATGTTGACAGTGCAGGTGTTAATGTCGTTGTGTTTGAGCAGGTCTCTGGAGACATCGGTGTGTGACACGGCGGTCTCCCTGGCTCACAGGTACAACGTCCCTCTCTGGCACGTCTACATGACACACCTCGAGTTTCTCTTTGACAGCGGGTACGTCTTTGCTACAGAGGAAACGTGACTGGAAATTAAGAAGTCACTGAATGTTCACTTATGAACACAGTCATATTATAGAATGTAACGTGCACGATAGTGGTATTTTCACTTAGAGTATTCATCATACATCAAAGGTTTGTTGCTGTGTGACTTTATTGAGATGTTTCTTTGGTGTATTCTAGTTGCTGTGACTTCTCATATAATTCTGTTTATTTCCACAAGTTCAGGTCATTGTAAGGACTCTATGTGTTCAGTACATATACTTCAATAACATGTCTCAACATTATTAGTTCTCATACAGTTAAATTCTTCTGTAGTTACTGATCTGATATTAAACTGATCAAAATGTTGATTTCTAACTGATTTGTTAAAAAACGTGATCCATTCCCATTAAACGACATGTCAAAGAAACACAAAAGTGACTTTCAAAAAACCAGGAAAATACATTTACTGCTTCATGCCCTGACACTCGTCCCGTTCACCTCCCCAGACTGTCCACTGAGGAGATTGACGCCAGGATCAAGCAGGAGAACCTACTGCCGACCCTCACTTCCTGCCCCGGGGAGTTCCACGCCCGCATGAACAAGTACATCTACCCGTCCATCGCCGGCACTGACCACGAGGCCCTGGTCCACTACTTCAGTCTGTTGGACAGCTGCCCGCTAGAGCCACAAGACACTGGTGCTGTGCCGCCCATCACACATGTCAAACTGCTGCGCAAGATCAAAACTGTGGCATCAGGTGAGGGAGGGTTCCGTGTTCACACACTAGGACACAAGTCTCACGGACTCGTGCCTGCTAAATCAGTAGCAGTTATGGTTTTATTGATCTTGTTTTAAGGAATTCATGCATGGAATGTTATGTTGTCCTTCTATAAAATGTTGTGAAAGGGAGTAAATAGTTTTATTCATGAGAAAAAAGCATTGCCAGTTGGTATAAAAGATATGAAAGTAGTATATCGAAAGCTTCAAATGTCTCTGTGCCAGTGTGTATAAAATTATGGCATTTTCACGAAATGAAATTTATGTACATGCAAATCATTTCGTTATGACTCTGCACCAGAGCTGTAACAAGTACATTTATTTTGTACTTGAGTAAAAGTAAAAGTAACCCTAGAAAAAGCTACTCAAGTAAAGGTAAAAGTACTTTTAAAATAATGTACTTGAAGTACAAGTAAAAAGTAAAAATATGTACTTGAAGTAAACACAAAAGTACTTTTCTCCTGAAACTAGTTCTCACTGTTGTGAATAAAACAAAACATTCACAATTATAATTTAGTGTGTACACGCTATGCATAAAATATAATATTTAAATTTAAGAACTATAATGATGCAGACAATACTGCGTAGGCCAACTAGGCCTACAAGCTGTAAATACACCATGCTTTATTAATAATAGGCCCACAGCAACCATCGTATTCATAAGTTGAACTAGAAGTAATTCACGTTGTCATAGGTGTGTTACATCTTTCTTAAAACGTTCTTATCATCGTGGGTTATAGATGGATGTATGATTAATTTTATCCTGTGTTACTTGAAGGAGGCATTCGGTCTATATGAATACTTATAATAACGTGTCTTTTGAAATATGTCTTCATTTGTAATAATTACTAATTGTGACATTTATAAAAAAAACTTTAGTTAAATTAAACAGTTACAAACACTGACCTATATTAAAAATAAATAGAAATTATAAAGATGTGGTTCCACACGACCGGCAGGTTTGCGGTTGGCGATAACAGGGAGCCTTCGATATATATAGCATGTGCAGTCCACAGTGAACATCTAAAGCTAATCAACTGTGTCAACAATGTGCAAGACACAAGAAGACAAGTAAGGCAGCTGTTTTTCATGTCTACTCAATGCAAGGCTTTAAATAATCTCAGGGCCAATGCCATTCATGGGCATTGTTGTCTTAAAGGCCCAGTCAGGAAGTCTTGTAACACTCAGTTCAGGCTCAGCAGCACCAGTGCCAGACCCCAGATTGCAATTATCTCACTGGCTTCATCAGGTGACAAAGCAAATCGTTTGTACAACTGATCTGGCCAGTCCAGGACACTTAACATATCTGTTTGTTGTAAGTTCCGGCTGATGTTTGTAAATAAATCTATGCTAACTGCAGACATTACCTTGCTTCCGACAGGTGCTTTTAGGACATTTGCAAATTTAACAAAGAAATTATGAGTACTTCACTACATTTAGATAAAGTACACATATTTTGTACTTCGTTACAAGTAAAAGTACTTCCAAAAAAATGTACTTCGTTACTCAAGAAAAGTAAACTTTTCTACTTAAGTAAAGTAACGAAGTAAAAGTACTTCGTTACATTACGGCTCTGCTCTGCACACATCCGCACACACACACGCACACACACACACAAACACACAAACACACACACACACACACACCACACACACAAACATACACACACACGCATGCACGCACGCACGCACGCACACACACACATACACATATTACCTGGCTGTTTATACAATACTTTGTATCTTGCTGTGTAGACCTTGACTACAAGAAGTTAGTTGATGGAAAGATGCGACCACTGGATGTGATATGCCCCATATTGAACACGGAGAATGTCAATACTCTTGCCAAATTGGCTTCAAAGATCCCAGACAAGGTAAATATGCGTGTTGCAGGCTTTTTACAAGGCTCACAGTAAGTATATAATGTTCACAATGGTTTACAATACAGCGGTTTTAGAATATCCACTACATTTTACATTGGTCACGTGGTGTTTACAATGCTCACAGGGTGTTTACAATGCTCACAACAGTTTACAATACTCACAGGGTGTTTACAATTTACAATGATCACAGAGTGTTCACATTGCTCACAAGGTGCTTGCAAGGTATTCATAATAAATCACAAGGGCTTTCAATGCTCACAGGGTGTTTACAATGCTGACAACAGTTTGCAATGCTCACAGGATGTTTACAATGCTCACAACAGTTTGCAATGCTCACAGGTTATTTACAATGCTCACAACAGTTTGCAATGCTCACAGGATGTTTACAATGCTCACAACAGTTTGCAATGCTCACAGGGTGTTTACAATGGTCACAACAGTTTACAATCCTCACAAGGTGTTTACAATGCTCACAACAGTTTGCAATGCTCACAGGGTGTTTGAGGCGGCAGTGTGTGTGTTTGTTGCTGATCAAGTGTACATGTGTCCCTCAGACGGGAGGCTTCCTACATCCCAGCGTCGTGTACTGTGCCTGGGCTGTGAAGCTCTTCTGGGAAGGAGATCCAGCTGCAAAGAAGAAGCGAGAAGTGACGTCCACGGTACGTGTCTTGACGTGCGTCTGTGAGGTGCTGGTTCACCCTTAAATAGGGCCTGTAAGTGGGTCACGATACGACTGGAGCTGATTTGGGGACTGGTCACAACAATAATATTCGATGCATGACAGTTGTAACTTCCGACTGATGAATACTAGGAAAATCTTGTGTTATACATTTGTTATCTTAAATTTCCGATTTAATATTGAGTTTACTACACTATCATAGACATATAGCGATTTACATAGCGCGGATAATAGACACGATTTTAGGCCGTATGTGTCTTTTACGGGATTTGCATTTTACATTGCTATATGTTGTGGTTTCGATAAGCACTTATATCAGACAAGTTGTCTAAATGCACACAATCATAACACATGTACCTAAGACGTATACACGTATGTGGCATTGTTTGCTGTGGAGGTGGAGATGGAGATGAGTGTAAACAGAGACTGTAAATATGACATTAGTTGTTGTTGCTCTGTGGAGTTGGATGTTTCTGTGATGTTACACATCTAGTCAGCCACCAGTGAGACTGTAGACATGACACAGCTTGCCGTGACTGTGGAGGTGGATGTGTTGTTTCAGGCGGACTGGGTGCACAGGTTTGAGGCGTGCTCTGACTACATGCACAAGCTGCTGCCCGAAGACGTCACTCAGTTTATTGACGCCATCGTGTTTGTCCCTCGCTCTCTGCAGCAGGTAGGACATCACGTCATGTCACATGGTCACGTCACATGGTCACATCAACACAATCATGTTACTCTGTCACGTGGTCATAACAGTGAGATGTTCCAGTTAACATATGACATCTTTCCGCCACCAAAATTAAAATAATTTATATTGGCCAGTGTACAACTTGCATCCACATAAACGACGTAGTTTGATAAACTCTGATGGAAATAACAATATACGACTCTAGAGATAATCGACTAGAGTATCAGTACTGTTTATGCAATTAGTTTGGACATGTATTGATCAGTCGTGGGTTAAATGAAAATCGTCAGATAATTACAATTGTTATTTATTCAATTTATGATTATTATTTATGTGTTATATTATGCCAATTGTTGTGTATCTTTACCATCATCAGACAGTAACTGATCTGTTGTCTTTCTTTCACTAATGTAGTTAGACAGATGCATCTGCAGCTTATTTTCTGAGCAATTCCCCAAATCTAACAATCTGACAATTTTCAGTTGCCATTTGATGCCAGGCGTGAGATTGTAAGGCGAACTTTGAAGTATAGTCGGCAAAATTCAGGAAAGAAGAAAAAGCCAGAATTAGTCAGGTGAGCTTAATGTGGCACAATTCAACAAACAAACTGAATCTTTTGTATTATACCTTTCCAGATACGGCTATTATGTACTGTTTGTGTTCTTTTAAAATGAAAGTGCCCACATTGTTATTAGATTGAATATCTTTTGATCACTTTGTGTTTGTAATATTTCATGTGGTAATCACAGCAGTTTCATCTTTAACTTGTGCTCTTTCTGTGTAATGTGAAATATTTACCCCAAAACAAATCCGGCATAGACCAAGCATTCGTGAACCCCTGATAATTTGGCAGCAGAAGTAATGACGTACAAACACAATTAATGATGGTTCAATAAAAGTTAAATTCTAAGAGTTTGGAGTTTTTGGCAACTACAATAAAAATTGGACAAACTTACAAAAAATCCTAATGCCGTCTTCCCAAATGCTGTGACATTTGTGCCTGTCTGCAAGTGACGACAGTGACAGTGTGTGTTGTTGGACAGTGCGGAGGTGTCATGGGACGACGTGTCTCAGCATCTTCAGCAGTCGTTGACACATCTAGAAACCCTGTCTCACCCCGTCATTGCCGCCCTGCGTGACTCGCAGCATCCCCAGGAGCAGACGTATGCGCAACAATACGACCTCTCAAGGTCACAGCCACACAAGGTATCATTGTCGTTGTCGTCTTTGTGTATTATGTCCAGATTGAGGCTGCCTTGGCCTCCTCCCTCTCTCTCCCTCCCACCTACTCTCAGCCTCCCTCCCTTTCCTCTCCCAGCCTACCCCCTCCCTTCCTTCCTCCCTCCCTCCCTCCCTGCCTGACTCCCTTTTTCTTTCCTTCCCTCCCTCCCTCCCTCCCACACACTTGCCATCCATCTCTCCTGGCCCTGATACAAAACACACTCACTCACTCACTCACTCACTCACTCACTCACTCACTCACTCACTCACTCACTCACTCACTCACTCACTCACCCACCCACCCACCCACCCACCCACCCACCCACCCACCCACCCACAACATGCGCACACGCGCACACGCGCACACACCTGTTAAAGTGTATTCCATGTTATCACATCAGCCTAGTCTTT